>CM077301.1:30889165-30949165 GCA_039654925.1 Anguilla pacifica | reverse complement strand
TTTTCGGCCCTGCCCTGCGGCGACTGCAAACGAGCCTCTTCGGGGTCCCGACCCCAGGGAGAGGACAGCCCTCTCGGGCGGGCTGATTTCCCAGCCTCTCGGCACGCTGTCAATTACAGGACGGGATTCCCCGCGCGGTCAAACACGACGGCGCGGGGGCGTTTCCTGCCGAGGCCCGCCGTCCGCTCCCGCCAGCAGAGAGGAGGACTGTGGGATTGTTAAAGGCGCTACGTGGTTAAAGGACCACAGTGGACGACGATTTTTATTTTATTTATTTGATTTCTCCCTTGTAATAGCCTACGTGAATTGGACTGATGTCACGTCTCGCGATTTAAAATAAGAATCCGCGGTATCTACACCGTACTGAAACCGTGAGCTAATGAGCGGAGGAAGGCGGATCGCGGGTCGCTGATGGACAGCCGGTCCTTTCTCGCCGCCGGTGTTTTCCTCTTCAACTGACCGTCAGACACACTTGACCAACATCGCCGCTGATGCACGCGCCACGGAGCGGCCCAGACTGGCCGTTCTATGGGGACCCAATAAAGGTTCCTCCACAGTGATCGCACCACTTCAGAAGTGGTGAAAAGGGGGAAAAAATGGCTCCAAAAATGTCAGCTTCAATATTTGTGGATTTCAAAGTTAGGTTCCTGACACTGGCTGTTAGTGTGGTCATATTTTCCATTTTGTGCTCAACTCTGCCTTTGAGAGGGTCTCATATTTGCGCTATTGGCAGTGCTCTTGGGTGGGTTGGGGGTTGGGGGCTTGGGGGGGGGGTGGTGGGATTGGGATGAAAAAAAATTTCACTGCTTGATGAGAAGTGCTCCACTTCAGCGCTTCTACAGATCTCACGTTTAATAATCAGATCGTCACGGCGACCTCGGGTTCTCCATGCCTACCTTTTGGCGGGCGGGCCTTCCGTCAGGATCTGGATGCCGTGCACGCCGAGTTCGCATCCCGCCACTCGGATCCGTCCCAGGGGGCTTCGCAGCGTGACCGCAGTCATCCCGCACTCTCCGCCCTGGCCAGGGGAACACAACACAGCTCGGTGAGCGAGGGGAGGACGTCCCATACCATGCCAGCGCCTTCTTAAAAAACAGCACACTGAGCCAGGGGAGACCGTCCCATACCAGCACCACCTTAAAAAACACCACACTGAGCTCACAGGCAGCTTCAGCACCGAGCTGTTACTGTAACGCAGGCCAAAATTACTGTAATTATCTGTAGTGCTGTTACTGTAACACAGGCCAAAATTACTCTAATTATCTGTAGTGCTGTTACTGTAACACAGGCCAAAATTACTGTAATTATCTGTAGTGCTGTTACTGTAACACAGGCCAAAATTACTGTAATTATCTGTAGAGCTGTTACTGTAACACAGGCCAAAATTACTGTTATCTGCAGAGCTGTTACTGTAACACAGGCTAAAATTACTGTAATTATCTACAGACCTGTTACTGTAACACAGGCCAAAATTACTGTAATTATCTGTAGAGCTGTTACTGTAACACAGGCCAAAATTACTGTAATTATCTACAGACCTGTTACTGTAACACAGGCCAAAATTACTGTAATTATCTGTAGAGCTGTTACTGTAACACAGGCCAAAATTACTCTAATTATCTGCAGAGCTGTTACTGTAACGCAGGCCAAAATTACTGTAATTATCTGTAGTGCTGTTACTGTAACACAGGCCAAAATTACTGTAATTATCTGAAGAGCTGTTACTGTAACACAGGCCAAAAGTACTGTAATTATCTGTAGAGCTGTTACTGTAACACAGGCCAAAATTACTGTAATTATCTACAGACCTGTTACTGTAACGCAGGCCAAAATTACTGTAATTATCTGTAGTGCTGTTACTGTAACACAGGCCAAAATTACTGTAATTATCTGTAGTGCTGTTACTGTAACACAGGCCAAAATTACTGTAATTATCTGTAGTGCTGTTACTGTAACACAGGCCAAAATTACTGTAATTATCTGTAGAGCTGTTACTGTAACACAGGCCAAAATTACTGTTATCTGCAGAGCTGTTACTGTAACACAGGCTAAAATTACTGTAATTATCTACAGACCTGTTACTGTAACACAGGCCAAAATTACTGTAATTATCTGTAGAGCTGTTACTGTAACACAGGCCAAAATTACTGTAATTATCTACAGACCTGTTACTGTAACACAGGCCAAAATTACTGTAATTATCTGTAGAGCTGTTACTGTAACACAGGCCAAAATTACTCTAATTATCTGCAGAGCTGTTACTGTAACGCAGGCCAAAATTACTGTAATTATCTGTAGTGCTGTTACTGTAACACAGGCCAAAATTACTGTAATTATCTGAAGAGCTGTTACTGTAACACAGGCCAAAAGTACTGTAATTATCTGTAGAGCTGTTACTGTAACACAGGCCAAACGTACTGTAATTATCTGTAGAACTGTTACTGTAACACAGGCCAAAATTACTGTAATTATCTGTAGTGCTGTTACTGTAACACAGGCCAAAATTACTGTAATTATCTGTAGTGCTGTTACTGTAACACAGGCCAAAATTACTGTAATTATCTGTAGTGCTGTTACTGTAACACAGGCCAAAATTACTGTAATTATCTGTAGAGCTGTTACTGTAACACAGGCCAAAATTACTGTTATCTGCAGAGCTGTTACTGTAACACAGGCTAAAATTACTGTAATTATCTACAGACCTGTTACTGTAACACAGGCCAAAATTACTGTAATTATCTGTAGAGCTGTTACTGTAACACAGGCCAAAATTACTGTAATTATCTACAGACCTGTTACTGTAACACAGGCCAAAATTACTGTAATTATCTGTAGAGCTGTTACTGTAACACAGGCCAAAATTACTCTATCTGCAGAGCTGTTACTGTAACGCAGGCCAAAATTACTGTAATTATCTGTAGTGCTGTTACTGTAACACAGGCCAAAATTACTGTAATTATCTGAAGAGCTGTTACTGTAACACAGGCCAAAAGTACTGTAATTATCTGTAGAGCTGTTACTGTAACACAGGCCAAACGTACTGTAATTATCTGTAGAACTGTTACTGTAACACAGGCCAAAAGTACTGTAATTATCTGTAGAACTGTTACTGTAACACAGACCAAAAGTACTGTAATTATCTGCAGAGCTGTTACTGTAACACAGGCCCAAATTACTGTAATTATCTGTAGAGCTGTTACTGTAACACAGGCCAAAATTACTGTAATTATCTGTAGAGCTGTTACTGTAACACAGGCCGAAAGCAGTGCATGAGAAACAAATGAAATAACTCGCAATTACAGTAATTGTGGTACAAAATCTGGGCTCTGCCTGCTGGGTAATGCATACAGTAGCATGTCAAGTTCATGTATTTTTGACCTGTTTGGCCTTCCATACTAGGATAGGAGGCAAGGGAAGGAAGCGAGGACAGATAAAAGAAGCGACTGGAATGGGCCCAAAATGTCTGCCTTTGAAGCTTCTGAGCGATCACAAATTTTGGACTGCAACATGAAAATCTTTTAATTTTTTGAGAAGATTGCTTGTCTGGGTTCTCTTGAAACAACAGCAGAGGTTACAGCAATGACCGTGGCTGGCAAGTACAACTGGGCATTCCAAATTTGAATAAGGCATTCCTGAATAAATCAAAATAGTAATGTGAAAGAATATCAAGATGAGCCACTCAGCCCAGTGCTGATCATGATGTTGGATACAGGCAAATGGGTTTAGCCACTGCCAATAACGCTGGCATCTCAAAACTTCTGCATGCACGGCATCAACTTCAAAATTGTCTTCTTCTTCCGTGCAGTAAAAGTCCATCCGTCTCACAAAATCATTTTATTGACTTAATCATTACATTGAAGCGGCCATATTTTTTGTCTATCTACAAAAGGATAATTCAGTAAACCTACATAGCCCATAAATCTTTCCACATTTTTTTTTTTTTTTGTACTGTAGTATATTTCACGAAAGGGGAAAAAAAAACAGGAGGAGTCATTTCCCCCAGCCCGGCGAACGATTCCCCTGACAACGCCGCGTTGTCTCCAGCACGTCATTTCTGGTCGGCGCTCGGGATGTGTTTTCCAGCGTTAAAACCATTCCACGGGGTGCCTGCTCCTTTCGCCGTTCCGGGTCTTCACAGCAGCCATAACGCACAGCTTCTTTGATGACCAAAAATAGATGCCGCCAATAATCAGACCACGTATTCTTTGTTTTGTTTTGTTTTTTTTGCACACAGGAGACTGTTTTCTGAAAAGCACTTAGTAAAGTTTTTTATTCATTTTATTTTTTGAAAGAATATATGTTTTAAAGTTTGCAGACTTCTTTAATTTTGTAATTTTTTTATAATAAAGAATCGGGTCATTTCTACACTGATATTCAGTATTTTAGATTCAACTTTTTTTAAAACTGAAATTAAATTGCAATCTTACCCAGTTTGGTATAAAGTCTATATGTATGCGCAGTTCGTCACTTTTGTGAAGGCATGACAGCTGGGGCAAAGCACACCAGGGTCAAATACATATTTGTTTCGGATTCAAATACTTTTCTATACTTTACTTATCTTGTTTGGTGTATTGGAACCAATTAAATACTCTCAAAAAGTGCAAACCCTGCCTTCTGGTCATACTGGCAGGCTCAATTACACCAGGCAAAATCAACAGAGCACAGAAAAGTATTTTAATCCAAAACAAATACGTATTTGACCCAGGTCTGGAGCCAAGTCACGTACAAACACAGAAACATTCCAAATAAACATCTGGATGTGTTCCACTTCTGTTGTAAGGAAAATTAAGGACATTTGATTGGAAGTTAAACTACTTTTTCTGTTATATTCTTAACACTATGCATTTACGTACAGGAAAGCTTGTGCCAAGCCTAGCGGGTAGTCTGATCTCAGTGGAAACATTGCTAATGAGAAACAAAAACAAATAATAAAAAAATAAAAATAACATCACAAAAAACATAGCATTTAAAATACCAACAAAAAAAAAACCAACAAAAAAAAAACAGCACACACTAACATTAGAATTCAACAAGCCAAAACAAACAAGAACAATTCCAATCCTCTGGGGGTATTTGGTATTTGGAGTAAGAGGTACAAATTACAGCTTGTCTGCGCATTGGCAGATATACGGTATAATAATGTATCTCGGCTGTTGGGTGGGGTTCCAGATCTGAGAGCGCCCCCTCTGGGAGCTACGGGCGGTGCGCGCGAGTGCAGCACAGCGGCCGTGCTCATCGCGGTGCTCAGAGCGGGCGAGCGCTGAGCGTCGGCCTCCCCGCTTCCCCCGCCCCCGCATCCAACGTCCCCCCACCCCCATCGTACCGCTCCGGCCCACTGGACCCCAGAGCACGCCGAACTGCTGCCACACTATCCCAGCATGCAGCTGTGAGCGAGTGAGCCTGTTCTGAGATACAGCCGCTGACGAAGGGGGGGGTGGGAGGGGGAGGGAGAGGAAAAGGGGGGGGCGGGGGCGAGATGTTGCTGCCAGTAGATAATATTAAAGAAAAAAAAAACATGAAAATAAAGTTTTTTGTGGGGTCGAGAAATTAAATCTAAATTGGAGTTGCACTGAATATGCGTTATCTAACAGACTGAAGTGTGTGTGTGTTTGTGCGTGTGGGAGGAGGGTTTAACACCATAACATAGTATCTTCATAAGCACTGCATGGACATTCATAAAGGCTTCTGTGAATAATCACAGACATATGGTGTGTGTCACTGGGTATGTCTTGATTTCGTCATCTGCTCAAACAGTGAAGACAAAACTTGACTTATGCAGTTATTTAGCATAAGCATTAAACATAAGCATTTATGTCCTTTGTGGGAAAAATAAATTGGCATGATCTCATTTTCACACTCACCAGCAAAGAACGTTGTTCTGAACGTTAATGTGGCATTGGTGTCATGTTCTTATATATTTGAGTGTGTAATTATAGCTTGGACAAGATAAAAGTAATACAAATGTGTGTTTTTATTCTCACCTGAAAAACATCATAGACCAGTCACTGAATTTCATACCGCTATGTTTTTATTTGTGAGTGCACTTGCATGCACAGAACCAAGATTACTGCTACGGTACTTTCCCCCAATAGCAATTCTGTCACAAGTGACAGCATTGTCTTTGCTTTAATTGTAAAAATTTAAATGAAATAGTATTGGAAAGATTAGCATGCCTGATGTGTTCCAACAGCATACAGTGAGATCGGAAATGAACACACTAGTGAGCTTGCTGTACATAAGAATGTCACAATAATGTCAAATAAACTTCAACAAGCTGCAATAAACAGAAATTTCACCCCAGAGATTAAAAATGATTGGATTAAAATGGTATGGTTTCCTGAATGCAATCGGCATGTCGTTACTAAAACAACCTCCATTTTGTTTTTCTTCTTTTTGCAAAGCCACTGACCATTGAAATTCTTTCGAACTTAATCTTATGTATCTTGGTCAAAAAGCAATTGCTTCTGTTTTAGACATTCCCCACAGATTACTGAGTACACTGACGAATGTTTATTTAGAGCGCCCAAATATTTGTTTCTGAAATCCGGTGGCTCCCCTGTTTTTGCACTAATGGTTAGCGGGGACGTTTCCACCGCGGTGTTTTTCTCGCGCGGTTCTTCCTGCGGGCGCCGCCGCGCGCGGCTCCAGGAACCGCGGCCTCGTTACGCCGCCGCGTCCTGCCCGCGGAAACCGGAGCGCCGCCGTTAGCCAATGGAATTAGGCCCGACCGGTCATTAATAACAAACGAGCATCAAGGAGGCTTTTCGCAGTCAGGGCTGTGCTTGGGGGTGGGGGGGGGGGGGTTGTGCGTGGATGATTTATGACTCTGTGATCATTTCAGGAGCCCAACTTTCCGGGCGATCTCCCACCGCTCGACTCAGGGAGTTCCCCAACAACATCGCGCCGATGGCCTAGATCAGCTGCAGCCGCCCCCACGGAGGGGGGGCAAAGTGGGGGTGCTTGTACGAACCGAGGTTTTTTAAATCCAACGAAAACCGATTGAACCCACATAACACGGAAAACGATTTTAAACTTCGCCCGCGCGCACACGAACACAAGGAATGCTCCTTTCCAGAAGAAGAAATGTTATTTAGCTCGTTAATAATGGTTTCCAAATTCCTGTCTCAACCCTTAGGAATGCCTTTAGCACACAACCTCTGCCCCCCCCCTCCCCCGGGACCCAAACCCCATGTTTGGAAAACGCACACTCCATTCTGAAAGAACATTTCAAATTCCACTCCTGCTCACAAGCTTTTCCAGATTTACCCCAAAACCTCAAATATATCTGCGACAGTAAAGCCACATCAAGACAAATGAATTAGAATAACATTGTCAGTTACACTTATTTATATTTTTCAGTTAACTGGTAAACAATTGGAGAGCCGAAAATACAGCTGTTTATACAAGTGCTCACTGGCATGCTATACATATTTATATATACTTATATATATATATAGATAGATAGATAGATAGATAGATAGATAGATAGATAGATAGATAGATAGATATATGATGTCTGATTTATGTTTTGGCAACTGCATTTTCATTTATACTGGTTAGTTATTATGAGTTCATGCAACAATAACCCTGCCGCAAGAATTCAAAACCTGGTTTAGCATTTCACTTGGTCCCTGTAATTCAGTTCACAGAAATCATTTAGCAGTGGATTTGTTTATCATTTCAATTTTGGCTCCAGGAAAATGCACATATCTTAGGAAAATATAATGCTTGGAAAGTTATCCTGGTCATTAGTTATTACTGTAAATATGTCTCCTGTCCCTCATGTGGCATGGAGTAATATAATGAACAGTCCAACTGTCAAACTGGGAAAATGCGTGACACACACTTCAGCAACACAGTGTGCTTTTCAGCATACTTCAGACTGGTGCACTTTCAAGTGCTTTAACTGCTAAATTGCTGTGCTACTCAAGTAACATCAAAAGCCAGCAGACCCTGTGGCACTCCGTGACCAGGAGTGAGGACCACAGGCTCAAAGACATGCTTTTCATAGCATTTCAACTTCCATCCATGTTCGCCTTCCTTCGTGACTCTGTCCATATTAGATTAACTCCTAAATGTTTTTAGAAATTTCATAATTATAACTCAATTGTACAATCAGCCACTTGAGTGTGCTAATGGAGTGCCTACGGGGACCCCTGGAGGATAATCACTGAAATGCAAGTTTAAATCTCTGCAGGTCACATGGGGGAGACAAACTGGTGGCCCAACTCATAAGGTCTCCCTTGTAATATGAGACCTACATCAATTCCACAGCAAAGGTGATGCACAAACTAACCCAACAAAAGACAACATAATTATCAACAACACAAACATAAACAAATGCAGGGCACTTAATGTAGCACTGCTAATTATGAACATCGCTGCAACATAATTCCGAGTCAAGTCAAGGAAATATCAAACACTATCACATTAAACCAACAACTTGCATCCCAGAAAGAATAACACAAACTTGTTTTTTTCTGGAAGCTTCTCATAGTAAGACCTCCAGTTGATACCTGCACCAGTTTGCGTTTCAACAGATAATAGCCTGCTTACATTTTGCATTAACTCAACCGTGGTGTTTTAATGGGGAAATGACATACAAAAGCTTAGGGCTGCTCATGTAGTCAACTGTGTAATAAATAGGCCTAAAACATAAATAAATGGGGGAGACAGTGGGCAGGGCTCGGTGTAAATCAGCCCTCGCCCCCCCACCCCCCGGGCGAGTGGTCCCCGCGCAATACCGGTCGCTAGCAGCGTCGCTAGCAGGAACGTGTGTCCCGGCCATCAATCACCGCTCCAAGAGAAAAACCCGCTCTCTCGAAAAACGGGATGGATGAATGGCCACCAAAACACAGAGACTGAACACCACCACGACTCCACCCCTGCACTCCAATATTAACGGATCAGCTAACCTCGACATTTAGCTCTTTAGGACAGAACTGCACAATATTATAGTTCTATAGAATAAACTAAACTCACTATATGTGCAAAACACAGAGACTGAACACCACCACGACTCCTCCCCTGCACTCCAATGTTAACGGATCAGCTGACCTCGACATTTAGCTCTTTAGGACAGAACTGCACAATATTATTGTTCTATAGAATAAACTAAACTCGCTATATGTGCAAAATACTGCATTAAGCAGATCCGACTGGATTTTTTTTTTTCTGTAAGGGATAAAGAAGGACCAGACCGCTGGTGCCTGGTGCCTTTTTGAATGTACTGTTTTTTGAATCGGCAGGATAACCCATCACACTGAATTCTTCACATTCATTCCTGTAGCAGTTAAGCTTAGATTTATAACCCACTATCTTCGATGTACAACTCCGTTTCCCAACAACTAGATGCATGTGAAGAAACAACAGAACTGATTCATCACAAAAGTAATAAACGGGTTAATTAATGTATGTTTTTTTATGGGTTTTGGTTCAAGGCTGATGTATGGGTTTTGGTTCAAGGTTGACCATTTAAGTGGTAGGGAACAACTTCAAATGTACTCTCTTATATATTTACGATTCAATATGGAATATAGATAACTTTCAGCATGCCTCTGCGGAAACTTTTCGGGCTCTGAATTACTGGTTTACACAATGAGGACTTAAGCTTGGCAAAAATTATGTCATACACAAGACTACATTCTTCTCTACCATTTACCAGAACTATAGCCAACCTAAAGTATGTGAAACTGTCAAACAGCCACAAATGGCCATGATTTAAATAATCACACACGCGTTGAATTGTAACCTTAAAACTTGTGTGATGTGCAGATCAAATTAAAGGAGACACTGAAACAGGAAAAATAAAAATATAATACCCTATATAACCACATACCAACTCCATTTTGTAAAAACCAAAATATCTGTGAAGGCCCTAGGGTAAGTCTTCTGGTAATGTTTTACTGTGTGCTGCAATTATGTTTATTTTTCAGTGCACACATACAGCACTCAAATACCTTTTAATAAGGGAAGAATGATACTGTTCTTCTGTGGTTAATTAAGTGAATAATACATTTTTACATATAATGAGTAGCTTCAAATATAAATTCCAACTAAAAATAGGAAACATTCTTCCATTCATCCCCACAAACAAATCAAACAAACACACACACAACAGGAGGAATAAATGTGAATACAGTCTAAACTATACTCATGTTTAACCAGTGTTCCATTTCAAAACAAATTTTCCTGACAAGTTCTGATGTGCATTCGAGGTTTAAAAACCTGTAGGAAACTACCCGCACTGCTTTCTTTTTGTCTGATTGTATCCCTGAATCTGATATATCTTATGGTCATCCTTAAAAGAATACTAACAATAATGTAAAGCCGACATACAGTATATTCCACTTATAGTAGAGGTTGCAGTCATTTTTGTGGTTTTCTGCTTAACTTACTAATGAAGAAACACAACTTAATGTTATGAAATGCCCTGTAAGTTATATAAGAGTTATGCTGCATGTGAAGTGAGTTTAACATCGACAAACTGACATCTAAAAAAACAAAGTAAAACGCATCCCTCTATTTCATACTTAAAATAAAATTTGTATGTCAGCGTCAGGGATCAAAATATCTGTATGTTTTTATTACGTCTTCAAGAACTGTGTCTCCAAGTCCTGGAGTAACAACTCTGAAACAGATCTAATTATTATTTACGGAATTATTTACAGAAGGTCAAGAAGGAACTGGCCTCCAAAACCCAAGAATCGGGTGCCGTCCTATTTAATCTCAATAGTAGGAAAGACAGATACGTGATGGGGAAAGTTCCACTGATGGCCGTGCTCAACACGGACAGAGCTGACAGGATTTTGAGAGCGGCATCAATCATGTGATCCTTTTTCCAAACAATAGCTGTCATATTCAGGGAGGGGGGGTTGGGTGGGGAGGCCTCCAAACTACTGAACGTGTGAACTCATTTGTGATGTTACTTTCTTTTTTCTTTTTTTTCACAAGCTATCGAATGAAAATAAATTCTCAGGTCCACTCACTTTCTCACTGAGTCTGGATTCCATGGTTGCTTAGAGAATTGCACCTAGAGGAGAGAAAATGAGAGAAGGCTTAAAGAAGGACAGTGATTTGTTTCCAAATGCGGTATGAACGACAGAGGAAAGAAATCTATGCCCCAGGGTACCTCTGTAAAAAAAAAAAAAAAAAAAATTAAAATAAAAATATCATTTTTCTGCCAAACAGGAAATGAGTTCGGCGGGTCAGCCGTCATCTGCGCGGAGTTGCAGGCAGCAGACGACGTGGCGACCGCGTCTCTCATCGCCTCGCGCGCAGCACTTTGATACGCAACAGGATAGACGCGGCAGTAAAACGGCTCCCATGGCCGGCGCAAATAACACGCGGGGACGGACAAAAAACGGCTTTGTTCTCGATGGCTGTCGGATAGGTTTTAAATAACCTTTATGCCTCAGAAAACGCGAGCCCACTTTCCTTCCTCTGAACGTTCAAGGATGCTGGAGTTGAAGGACATCACTCTTTGTTACAACAGCACCCCTCGGAGACTAAACACTTCTTACTGTGCATACAAAGGCCGTATTTAAAACAAGTCATGGTGACGTGCATAAGATCATATTTACCGTTATACAAATATGGTGTTCATGAAATTATCTAATTGCCATACAAAATTACACACTGTACAGTAACTGCAGAGATACATAAGAGGTCACTGCAAATGTCGTACACTGCAGGGTAATTGCGATACATAATCGTGGTAGTTTAATAGCAGTCAGCAGGAATTGTGCTGTGTTCCTGATCACAAAAATGTATTCATCGTTTTTGACGATAAAAGACAACTTTTTAGTAAGACGCCCCCACCCCCCACTTCACCTTCACAATTAGGAAACAAGACGAGTGCCCTTAAACACAGAATGCTGTCTAGTACATCAAAGTTAAATCTTGAGGTAATTACTCTGAGGAGCTGAGAAAAGAGTAAAATCAGGCCAGAGGAAAATCTGAGCAATTCGCCCAGTTAAGTAATAAAGCATCTAATGTCCCTTCTTTCAGAACATGTCAACGAACTGTAAATTAAAAGTGGTGGAGTGATGAATAGGGGCTTATTTAGGGGAAGGAAACTAGCGAGGTAAAGAGTTTCCAATTCATATGTTCTCTAGTGTAATGTTCGCGCTACGGTAGATATCTACCAAAAAAATCCGCACTGGGCTGTATTCGTATGACTGATTGTGCAATTTAAAGTAAGCAAATAAAACAGTCGTTACCAAGTTAATTTCTCTCGAAGGACCAACCATCAGTCGGTGGCAATAGGAATAACACGTGTAGAAGCGTGCGGGCACTAACGTAACTAGATCGCTAAAGACAAAGTGAACCCATTTAATCTTATGCATTTTTCGCCGCAGTCTAAATCTTGCAGTTGGTTCCATCTGAGCTGACGACCGTTTTCCTACTTTCCTAGCGATTATCTAGAAAACGTTGTACTATTTCACAAAACATTGCTAGCCAACGCTAACCGTCTGTGCGACTACCTAACGACTCTGCTTTAAGAAATTATTCAGCAAACTTATAAAGTACACATATGCATGTTTGTTAATTAGCTATCTCCATAGTTAGCGTAGTAGCACAGACATTCCCGAAACGTTAGGCTAGCTGATTAGCCCGCTAAGTTAGAAGTGGCACGAATAAAGCAACTTAAATGGAAGCGTTAGTTTGCGAGTACAGTGCAGTAGGATAATCACGCAATATACATTGTGTAGCAGGTCCACTCGTCAATACACCTTTAAAACGGATTTTATCCGTAAAAACCAAAACAGTTAAGTAAACACACCATGTGCGACATCCAACACTGCTGGCATTGAATCTGCAGTCAAGAAAGTGCGTAGTTGGCTTCCTGTTGTGCGTTCCGTGTTCTACCGCATGGAGAAAGCGTCCAATCAGCGGCGAGGGGGAGGATCTTGCCGTTCCATTCGCACAGGCAAACGCCTCCTGTACGGTTCAGAGGAGCCAGTATAGGCTTATAGGCTGCGTTCGCAGTTTATGAATGTGTGGAAAACCTCGCAACAAACCGGTTCCACAGTGACTGAATTGATCGTCTTAAATCAATCAGCTAATCAATTAATGAAACTGTATTGTCTCCGAAAAGCAATTTGATTGCAGCCTAGGCTACTTAGAAACTCAAAAAATGCATAATAAAAAGATGACCCCCCCTTCTCTCTCTCTGACTGTGTAACTTAAACCATGGATTCTTCAATTTTCTGTCAATCCAATTCATATTTATAGATACAGTAGATAGATACCCTATGGCGAAAAAGTATCTGGACACATGACATCCAATATTTCATCCAAAATGACAGGCATTAATATGGAGTTAGTCCACCCTTTGCTTATATAACAACCTCAACTGTTCTGGGAAAGCTTTGTATTAGATGCTGGAGCATTGCTGCAGGGATTTGCTTCCATCCAGTCTGAAGAGAATTAGTGAGGATGGACACGGATTGGGCGATGGACAGGGATTCACGGATGATTAGTTCACATTTGGCTTTCCAATTGATCCCAAATGTGTTGGATGGGGTTCAGGTCAGGCCAGTCAAGTTTTTCCACACTGTTTTCAACAAAATCATTTCTAAATAGACTTCGCTGTATGCCTGGGGACATTGTCATTCTGAAACAGGAAAGGGCCTTTCCCAAACTGTTGGGGAAGCACAGAATCATCTAGAATGTCATTGTATGCTGTAGCACTAAGATTTGCCTTCACTGGAAATAAGGGGCCAAGCCCAAACCATGAACAATGAAAAACAGCCCCAGACCAAGGGGTGTCCAGGTAGCTTTGGTCATGTAGTGTAGATTGATGGATGGATAGATGGATGGATAGATGGATAGATAGATAGATAGATAGATAGAGCTTGAAGAAGACATTCCACATCCACGTTGTTAATTTAGAAGGTAAATTGGTTTTTTTTTTTGCAATTAATCTTTAGTATTTTTAGATGTTTGTACCTGTGTGGATTTTACAAATCATTTCTTTCTGTGCACATTTTGTACACCACTTACAGTCCAGCATGTGTGGGCCTGAAATGACCTTTGATGTCAGGACTTTGAAATGAAAGGCAAAAGAGAACTGGGATTCATTCAGCTTGGAACGAGGTCAAATTAAATCACCTACAGCTCCATTTGCAGAAGAGTAATTTTCCCTGAACTGCCTCGGCCACATTCATTAACACGTCGTACCAGCGTGTTAAGACCGATTCCTGAATTGTCCATTAATATGCACGGCTGTGCTAATGACTCTGAACACACGGCTGTAATAGGTAGCTCCTACCCCCACCACCCCCCAACAGTAGCATGTGCTGATATTATATGGGTTTTCACTTATGCAGTGCCTACCATATTTGCTGGGGTTTTTCTGTTGCAGGCAAATTTTATAAATAAGCGCAAACTCAAAATAGCCTCATTTGGCTTTAATTACAATGAGACAATTTATTGGAAGTTTATACAGTCATTTTGCAAATGTGAGATGGGAGGTAGGTGGAGGGGTAATTAAATTGATGGAAATAATATCTACCTGAATTTTTTAAAACCCCATCAAGCCTAATACCTTTAGTCTGTAGTGCAAGTAAAATAGGCACTAAAGTTGCAGGAAATATGGCAAAGAAGAAAGAGTTAGCCTTAGATGTGCAGGGCTATGTAAATATGTTGTGGCAAGAAGGTTATTCCCAGTGAGAAATGACAAAGAAGCTTAAGATTTCCAGGTACCGTGTTGAGCACACACAGAAGGGTCCAGCTGATGGGCAGTAATGTTAACAGGAAAATGTGTCAAAAGTCACCATTTTACAAGATTGTGTGCATTGTAATGATAGGCACAGAAACAGCTCAGATTAAAAACCTATTGGTTTGGTACATTCATGCAGCACAGATTGTATTTGGATGCAGGCAAGACCGGCCTATAAATAAAGTTATGTGAGCAAGCTGGGCATCTATTTCAGATCAAAGCCTCATTCAACAGGGATGTGGGCCTCTGTCGACCTTTTTGACTTCATGATGTAAAATTCAGGTTTGTTCTGTCACACGCTGCAAGAAAAAAACAGAATAGACCTCTGCAGTACATTTATCATTTGTCATTCAAAACACTGGGATGGCAAAGCAAAGTTTCAACATCCAACATCAAACTCATCCAAAGTTGAGAGGCTTGTGATTCCTCCCTGGTTTTCAGATGATTGTTCTTCTCTATTGGTTCATCAAGAAATCCACACACTGGAACTTCTTTTTTTTTTTTCTGAAAGTCAAAAAAGTCAGAGCTCAGACAAGTGAAATCATTGAATGTGACAAATATGATGGGCCAATTATGTTCTTCCCAAACTTTCCACACTGCCGCAACTGTGATCAAATGAAGATGTGCGTTAGGGATTCATTTCACAGTGTTTGGCTGTAATTGAATTTGTCAGATTTGCAATCGCTCATTTAGTACACCCGATGGCCTTTCTTGCATGTCTCAATGCTATGGCAGTGCATAATTTAGGAGCAGAGATCACTCAAGTCACCTGCAGTAGTTTTGCTGCAATTTGGCCTCATTGTTAACTGCATAAAATTTTTCCTTTAATGCAAACATAAACTTAAAATAACACAAATCCAAAATGTCTTTTTGTTTCATAAAACAAATATCTAAAACAAAAAAAATGTGGATATGCAAGTGTTAAGTGTTTGCACACTTAAATTATTTTATAATTGATAAATCATTGAGGCTTTAACGAGTTGTTATCACTTGGTTTAAGGGAGTGGTTGAAATAAACTTGTCACTTTCAGATGGTAGAACCGAAAGAACATATTTGTTTAATAACTACAACAATGCCAGGATATTTTTAATGAGCAAAAACATGAGTTTAGCTGAATACAAATTGGGATCTTTCATCTCACGTCTGCAGATCACATGCACTTTTATGCCTCAGATATTTTATCACAGTGGATGTGGGTCACGAGCAAGAAAAAAGGGATGTATGATATGGGTGAACAGCTGAACAGTGAGACCCAAGGCCCCGGGGCTTCAGGAATTATGAACTCCACAAAAGAGTGCTATTTTTACCCCCAGGAGCGTGTAGCATTTGATCTTCAAGGAGAACCTTGGAGAAGGCCATTTGTACAGCTTAGCGGCCGAAGCGTTTTCCCGGGCCGGGGGATGACCGCGCTCCGCGCGATGTGTAATTAGCGCCTCCGTCTTACCGTAGCGTTAGCGTCTTCCGGCTCTCATAAATCAAGGGCAGGCCAGCAGGTAGGCCGCCCCCCTCCCTTCGGTGTCGCCTATTCCCAGCGGTCCTTGCAGCGCTGCCAGTCCCCCCCCCATCCTCCGCGTCAAGGGGCGGGAGAGAAAAGTGCGCCGCGGTGCCCGTGGAGACGGCGGGGTCCACGCGGATTTTGGGTGCCATCTGGAGAGGCTGTCTGCCCGACCGGGTGAGGAGAGGCGGGGGGGCTGAGAGTGCAATATGGCCGCCTCTTTAATGAGGTACTAACTGTCCCCTGTTTTAATGGATGTGACATTTAGACCATTAATCTCTGACATTTCTATAAGGGATGATATTCCTTCACGCGGCTACTTTTCTATTTGTTTTGAATGGCTGAGGCTAATTTATTGGAGGTGCATGCTCCGTTTTTGCCCCCCCCCCACCCCATCGAATAATCATAACATGCACAATTATTATTGAACACCCCCTCATTGAAATTTAATATTCTAAATTATAGTCCACATATGTGGGCTTTATTAGAAATATGTCATCACAGCTGTGTATTTTAGTATGTTATTTAAATACTGCAATGTCTGCGGTGCAATATTTAGATATTGAAATAAAATATATTTCTAGCTGTTTCCCATTTCCATGCACATGCTGGATTTTTTAAATTTCTTTCAACGGTGACCATGCAACCAAAGTTGGTCATCCCTGTGAGGTCCAGTAAAAGCCAAGCAAGAGCAGTTTCTTTGGGACGAGGGTTAAATTTCCTGGTGAATTTGGTCTCAGACTCGAAAGATAGAGCTCTTGCAGAGATGTAGTTTCAATTTCCCTCCCCCCGTCCTTCTTGTTTAAGATGTGAAATCTGAGGCCTGGAGTGGTTCAGTCCTGTAAATATGAGGGATGTAGAAAAATATTCAGAGCATGAAATGGTTGAATCACTTAATGCAGCTCTTAAGGAGCTGTGTGATTACTTTATGATGTGGACTTTAGATGTTTGCTTAAGCATTAGTATGAAAATAGAATTCAGACACACGTGGTAATGAAGCTCATGCCTCCAGTACGACCCATGTAGTGTGAAATTTTCAGAAGTGCAATCATGTTCACACTGACCTCTCTTTCCTGTTCTGTCAACAGACAACCTGTGAATTGATATTGATGGTTAGTGATCCTGGTTACAGTGTGGATGCTTGAACATACATGCTATAGAATAAGAAGAAGAAGAAGAAGAAGAAGAAGAAGAAGAATTTTAAACATTCCATTTCAAGTGGCTCTTTTTTAAGAACTTAAGCTTTGCGGACTTGAAGTCTCATCTAAAATTTGCATTGAATAAGTCTGGATTTGAAGCTGTGCTTTATCGAAAGTGGGTATTTTCTAAAGCCAATGGACACGTTATTACAAGTAAAACAAGTGTACTTAGTTTTATTAAATTTAAATGGGCAGAATGGATAAAGCATGAACTAAAAATGGCAAATGGACTGCATTTGTATAGCGCTTTTATCCAAAGCACTTTACAATTGATGCCTCTCATTCACATACACCAACAATGAAAGGCTGCCGTGCAAGGTACCAGTCAGCTCGTTGGGAGCAATTAGGGGTTAGGCGTCTTGCTAAGGGACACGTCGACACACCCAGGGCGGGAGATCGAACCGGCAACCCTCCGACTGCCAGACAACCGCTCTTACCGCCTGAGCTATGTGGCCCCAAACGGTAAAACGGTCAGCTAATTCAAGTGGCCTTGCATGTCTGTCTGTGTTGTTTAATGTGATATATATGATTGTATTTGTGGACATGCATTAGCGGGCTCGACATCATCTCCTAGCATTTCGGCCTATGCCCCTGCATGCAATAGCTGCTAAATGCTTAAGGCTATTCAGCGTCTGTAGAGAACAGGATTAGCACATTATGATTAAAGCATATTGTGCTAAATAAGATCACAGTTAAAGCCTCTTGAACAGAATCAGAGGGAACGCAGCCTGTGATACTGGAGCAGCAGGAGAGCAATAAAGGCCTTTTCCAGGCCAGGCCCAGCAGTTCCACGGGACGAAACTAAAAGCGCTTAAAGCAAAATGTAATCTGATGTAATACGGTGATGGAGAGCCATTTCAAGTCTTTTTTACCGTCTGCACAGCGGTAATGTCATGACGCATGCGGGTGAGCCTTAATTTAGTGACACGACTTTCCCTCGCATTTCCCTGAGGTTCTGAGGTTCTGGGGTACACGCGATGTTCATGTACTACCTGCTTTGGCACTGGCATGGTTTGTAATACTCTATGTTTTGTAGTAGCTATCTAGTGCTCTTCTTGACCTTACCAGACACCTTTCAAATGCATTGGTTTTGTCCCAGTTTCAGAATTTGGTCACTTCATGTAATCAATAACATTTATTTATTTATTTATTATTTTTTCTTCTTTTGGGGAGGGGGGTGGGGGGTTGTTTTTCAACTTGCTCGCCATGGCTAACAATCAGACAGTACCCCGTCTCTGTAAAAGCACTGATACACCCTTATACACTGTGAAGGGGCAGGGTCTGGCTGTATGTGCAATCTGAGTGGTTTGCACTCTGAGCTCTGATAGAGAAAGCATCTATGCATTTAATGGATGCACTGGGGACATAAGAAGAGCAATAGCACAGCATGCAGTCGGCCATTTTCAATTAATCAGCTTTATTAATGCACTGGATAGCAAGTAGCCCCCTCTGCTGGAACTAAAAGACTGTTTTTTATGGCTTCCAGTCACTCCCATTCTATCCAGCTCCTTATAATGCCCGAAACAAACAAGTTATAAAAACCATTGAGATTTTATTTTTCGATGCATTCTATGCTTTTCTATTCCGCCAACCACAAAAATATGGGATGGCAGAAGTTAATTAATGTTTATCAAAATACCAAAGGTCTTCTGTAATTTGACTGTTCTCATTATGAACATTCCACATTTTGACAAAAACATGGCAATGCAAAACTGTACAGCAAAAAACTAACAAAGAAGGAGAAAAAACAAAAACAGGAAATGTTCGGTCTCTGGCCGCGCGGTACAAAATTAGTAATGCGTTTGAAACTCGTGTCATTCTTCCAGCTTCTATTGTTTTCAAAGAATGATTTCGTCTATTTTAAAGAACTGGAACGTTCTTCATTTGGTAGGGACTCTTCCTTTAATTGTGAGCGGCGCTAATTTAAAGGTGCGGCCCAGTGTCTGTTTTGGAAGTGACCCACCCGTCTTTTGTTTTAAAACGCAAAGCTTTTCTTTTCCTGTTCAGCTTTTCCTCGCCGTTTTCTGTTTGGTAGCCGTGACGACGGAGTTATGGAGCGCGGCTTCCTCCTGTCAATGGCGCCATAGAGCCCTGCTTCCTCGCGCAAACGACCCCAGATGTCCCTCCGAATAACAGACCCTACGCACGTTGAGGTGAAGCGTTTGTTAGCCATAGCCGCACGCTAGCATTGTTGTTCGTTTTGCTCTCGTTTGTCATTTCGTGACTTTAAAATCACCAGTAGCCTTGAACTTCAGTACCAGTTCGGAAGGGCTAACAAACAAAGCGATAATGCACCCTTTAAACGCAGTGCCTTCTCTTCTCTGCGTAAAGCACCAATCCAAATTTATCCTGGTCTGTGTATAAAAATTATTTAATCTAAATAACAGTTATGTTACCACTTTGAAATTCAGTAGATGCAACACAGTATCACATGTGCAGCGTGTGGTAAAAGCTAAGGCCGCGACACAGAAGAGTCACTTACAAAAGCACGAGAGGCCTTTTTTTTCCCGTTGGTAATGTTATCCGCACTTTTTATTTTTTTAACTGAAGGAAGACTGGGATCAGTAAATGTTGAATGTCAGGATATTAAGGGTCAATGGAAAGTTGGCAGAACTGAAAGACTTATTTCTCACGGTACCGTTGCTTACGCCATGATTCTCCACGCTGTAAACAAACGCGTGTGACCTCTCAGTGAGGGGAGGGAAACATCAACAGTCAGGGCTTTGGGTTTGGCACTAGGTGTGAGGGCAGTGTAAATCGTGGGTGTAAATTTGAGGCCCTCGTGACCCTGAATGTATGTGTGTTTCCTGTATGGCCCGTTTCCTCTGAAATGGTGACGCAAGGAAATCAGCCTCTTAGTTCCCGCTCATCCTTCCGTATCCAGGCGCCTGGATTCCACAGCCAATGGCGTCCAGTCCTCTCATATCGTTTTTAATTGGCCTCACTGATCTTTTCTTCCTGAAGCTGCTCTCTCTTTGTGTCCCACTCTGTCTCTCCCCATCTCCCTCTCTCTCAATTTCCCTCTCCCTCCCTCTCTTTCTCTCTCTCTCTCTCTCTCTCTCTCTCAATCTCCCCACTCTCTTTCTCTCTTTTGCAATCTCTCCACTCTCTTTCTCTCTTTTGCAATCTCTCCACTCTTTCCCTCTCTCTTTCTCTCTGTTTCAATCTCTCCACTCTCTTTTACCCCGCCCTGGGCGTGTCGAAGTGTCCTTGAGCAAGACACCTAACCCCTAACCTCTAACTGCTCTGGCGAATGAGAGGCATCAATTGTAAAGCGCTTTGGATAAAAGCGCTATATAAATGCAGTCCATTTACCATTTACCATTTACTCTCTCTCTGTCTCTCTCTCAGTCTCTCCACTCTTTCCCTCTCTCTATCTCAGTCTCCCCCTCTCTTTCTCTCTCTCTCAATCCCCCCTCTCTCCTCTCTCTCTCAATCTTTCCTCTCTCTCCCTCCTTCTCTCGTGCATCCCTAGGTTCTGTCCCTAAAATCCACAAACTCCCATCCCCCTGTTCCCCCTCCCCACCCCACCCCGATACGCCGTTTAAATCTCCCTGTTGACTGTATTTTATGGACGTACCAGGCCCGAGCAAATTAAAACTGCGACAGTCCTTGACACCGAGCATGTAGCACAACGGCCTCCGCACACGGGGGCATAACGATCGCATCGCAACGCCGCGCCGTTATTAAAAATCGCCCGCGATAAACCCATGATGAACCGTCAGCTTACGCTCCTTTTATTGCAGGGCTGATAAGGTGGCTAATCAGCGTCCGAGTATAAATGTCATAACATGAATTGTGAAACGGACGGCAAATTAGATGCATATTCTCCGGGAGTCCCAGTGTGTTGTCAGCAGAACTGGCTGTGGTAGAATGCGTAGAAATATGAAAAAAATAATAAATGAATGAAAATAAAGCATAGTTATATTTAAATAATTAAAGTCCCTTTATCACATTGTATTGTCAAAGGGAACAGGATGTCCTTTTCATTATAAATCAAGCAACGTTTGTGTATGCGTAATTTATTCAAGGCTGTGCCTTCAAAGGAATCATAGGGCTGAATAAACGATGAGTGATACTCTGTATGAAAATTGAATAGCCATTAAGCCAGTTTATTACATAAAAATGTTCCAAAAATTGAATTATTAAGCATACAAAAAGTGAGAGAACTGTGGCTTCTGAGAGAACAGAAAGAGCAACAGCAGGCCACATGTTCCTTACAGATTAGAGTCAGTCAAAGGATGAAATATGGTCAGGGAACTGTGATGTCACTCAGCTGCTGACTCACTGATGACATCACAGACAGTCACAGCAGCGGGCTGGGGCAGTGAGCGTGTTCAGGCTTGCGCCTGGACCTGAGGTGCACCCTGTGGGCTACTGAGCGCGTGCAGAAGCGAAATGAGAGCATGGCTGCTGTACGCGCAATGGTGAGAAATACGCCTCAGCGTCCTCGCCCTGGAAACGCGTGCGTTGGGTTCTGCTCTCACCTACCCGTCGAAATGGAGCACCATGACAACCAGGTTAACAATGGCCTTGGACTAGGTGCATGATTTCAGATTTCAGTACACACTGATACACACCCACATGCACGCGCATACACACAGACACACACACACACACACTCTACCCTTGATACTGACTGCAGCAAGGAGGACTCAGTGGGTTTTATCATTCAAGCCAGATTTTTTATTTCTCCTTCCAAGTTAATCTACATGTAGGAGTATCACAGTCTCCCCAAAAATGTTACCTGACAGGAGGCAGTTAAACCAGACCAACCCCCCCCCCCCCCCCCAACTTTGTAACCTCCATCCGTCTGGCAGATAAGAAGTTTCAGTTTCCCAGGCTGCGGATGAGGGAACCCATGACGGTTTCCTGTAGCCTTAAGGCATGATGCTGTGGACGAGAGGAGGCAGCTGTGCTCAATGTTAGCGGTAACCCTGGCGGCCGATGACTAGCTCAATAGCAGGTAGCTGGGCTCGATGTTAGCGGTAGCTCTGGTAGCCGATGACTAACTCAAGTGCAGGTAGCTGTGCTCGATGTCAGCGTTAGCCCCGGTAGCCGATGACTAACTCAAGAGCAGGTAGCTGGGCTCGATGTTAGCGTTAGCCCCGGTAGCTGATGACTAGCTCAAGAGCAGGTAGCTGGGCTCGATGTTAGCGGTAGCCCTGGTAGCTGATGACTAACTCAAGAGCAGGTAGCTGGGCTCGATGTCAGCGTTAGCCCTGGTAGCCGATGACAAACTCAAGAGCAGGTAGCTGGGCTCCATGTTAGCGGTAACCCTGGTAGCTGATGACTAACTCAAGAGCAGGTAGCTGGGCTCGATGTTAGCGGTAACCCTGGTAGCCGATGACAAACTCAAGAGCAGGTAGCTGTGCTCGATGTCAGCGTTAGCCCTGGTAGCCGATGACAAACTCAAGAGCAGGTAGCTGGTCTCCATGTTAGCGGTAACCCTGGTAGCTGATGACTAACTCAAGAGCAGGTAGCTGTGCTCGATGTCAGCGTTAGCCCCGGTAGCTTATGGCTGACTCAGTGGCTGGTGACTGCTGTGGGAACACTGTGGGATGTGCAAAGTATTCAATGCGCTTAAGATATGCAGCATTTTGTTTGCAAAGTATAATTTTAAAGAGTTGCAGGCAGCTGTTACATGCAATATGCAGATCAGAAAGTAGAAGGCAATTTTTTGAGAGTAAATTAAACAGAAAAATTTGGTAATGGTTCTTACTTGAGGCTCCAACCTCCTTGAACAGTAGAAGATCCTTACCTGACCCCTTGCAAAAGTATACCACTTGGGAACAAAAATGGAGTCTGTAGTTCCACACTCGCGATATAAAAACCATACAAATAACCACCGGGGGCCACAATTTTTTTCCTTTTTACATGGGTTGAAAATCCTAGATTTCTGTGACTTAGAGGTGTTTATGATGACCAGTTTTAGGTTGGCAGATTCCATCTCTGGCTTACCTGAGATTAAACCATGCATTACATTTGCCAAATGAAAGTGTGCATGTCCTCTTGACTTTGTAAAAGGACTGGGAAACCCTAGCAGGTGGTAATCTCCTCCCGTTGAATAAAATTTTCAGGCGAAAACCGCACGGCACATTCTCACGCGGGATCGACATTTCGCTCTTCACAACTTGTCATCGCGGCGTTCCGTTTGACCTCATTACCGTGAATCATTATCACATCTCCTAATGGCTGCCAGAGGAGATGAGAGGGGTAAACATGCCTCTTCTTGCCAAAACCAGGCCTGTCAGCGCATCCATGATGAGTCGTGATTCACTGCAAGGAACTGGTGGAGAACAGGATGGGAATGAATATCCTGGGAATGAGACAGACTTGTGGGGCTCCCTGTGTGGAATAATAATAATAATAATAATAATTACAACAACAACTACAACAATAATAATAATAATAATAATAATAATAATAATAATAATAATAATAATAATGATAAAAATAATAATAATAATAATTATTATTATTATTATTATTATTATTATTAATAGTAGTAGTAGCAGTAATCTTTTTAATTATTTTTTGCTATTTACATAGCATCTTCTCATAAAAAACAAGTCCAGACAAGTACCCAAACCAATATCAATTTACGTTTTTACAAGATATTGCAGCATATCAAATTTTCATAAGCGATTATGACTTACTGGTAGTACAAACCAAACTGCACACCAATCGTAATACAGGCATTGTCTATGCATCATTGCATATTTATTAAATGCGGTGCCATATTAGTGCTTTTAGCCACCCCATCATTACATCATACCTTATCTCTTTCTCTCATAGCCCCCAACCGTAAAACAGCACCTCCCCCCTGATGTACACACATGCATTTATACATGACTGGCCGTCGAGCTGTTTATGCGGCTTTACCCAAACAGCAGATCAAAGCGCATGCCCGCGCGTGTGCGTACAGTCAGCGTTAATGACTGTAATGAAAGACGATGTGACATTACAGACTGCACGCTGTGCCAGGACAGACCACCTGCCTTTCAGCGAGTCATGAAAAATGGAGGGGATGTGGCTGTCATCACCATCCTCTTCCTCTGACCTTCACTCTATGCAGGTCTAATGGGCTCCTGAATGTTTCAGAAGGGTGTCGCTCCGCAAGGTGTCCAAAGAAAATAATCATTATGGCAAGGGGCATTGTTAGGGATGCATTATAAATCCCCCCCCCCCCCAATGAAATCACATTTTTAAATTATTATTTTAAGTGAGGTATGTTCCATTCTCTCAGAATGACAATAAGGTACAGCTCCATCGTTTCTAAAAAATTTGCCTTTATCTCAAAGTCGGTTCAGTTATTATGATGAACAAACATTCTTAAAATAAATCAATAAAAATAAATATATGTAGTAAAATAAATATATAAATAAATATAGTAGTCCCCTAGCACTGTGTTTTCGTAATGATCACAGTCATTACATAGTGATCACATAGTATTAAACACTAATGGTGATCTCCAGCTTGTATTGTCGCTCCTACCATACAATATACACCTTCAAGCCAGTCCTTTGTGTGTGCAAAATTTTATGCTTCATCACTCATCTGTGGTACCCTCACCTTCCTCTGTCTGATTGGAAGAACAATGAGCTTGACTGGTAAATCAGGACCGGATTATATCTGGGCTCAGGGCTCAGAATATTATGAATGAGTCAACTAATGAAAAAATTAATGTATGGAAATGAATGAAAATAAATAAATAAATAAAAACAGAAGGATGGCTGCCATATTGTAATTGGTGGGATTGGGTCATCTGCATGACTGTTCACATGGAAAACAAATTAATAATAATAATTAATAACAAATTAATCACATTAATGTACACACAGACTTGGGAAATTTTAACTGTGGTGCTCCTTATCTATTCACTGCTGTTAGCTGGATCAAACAACAGGTTCACATCAGATAGGGTTGAGAAACCCTCAAACAACACAGTGCTTTTAAACCACCGATTTTCACCCTTGTTTACAGTTGTACTTACTCTACTGTCGGCTGTCGTTGTACGATTATAAACGCATATGGCTTGTTTGCACATCCTGTTGTTTGTTTTATTGTGTCATTATTATTACTCAACCTTGACTAATTTGTCAATATCATATGCAGACAAGTCCTAGGGAGACAAATATGGTCCAATGCTAACCATTTAACCGTGATCATAAAGCATAGCGATATACTCGAAGATCATTTTTATTACCCTCTTATGAATAATGCATAGCGCATGCATGTTGTCAAAACACAAGCTATTTGTTCTGAAGGTCCCGTGTTTAATACCGTGCTCAGTATGCTATAACACCGTCCTCATTGCTCATTTTGGAATGTGGACTGAGCCTCATACGTGACTGCTTGTTAAAATTAATGCCGTCATGTTTCGTAATCACTTTTCTGGAAAATCAAGTTAAATGAGGAGTAAAATGAACCAGTATTGGGTGAATTACGTTTGACTAATTCTGTGTCACAGTATATTAGCTATGGTTTCGAAAGACATGAAAATGGGAAATAAGGGCTTCAAGCCGATGCAAACCGACACCTCGAACTTAAGAATGAGGATTTAGCTTCCGCTGACAGCACCTCCATCCTTTCTATCTGTCCTCCTCTGACTATCTCGGGCAAACGGTCATTTTAGCTAGGCATTCAAAGCATTATATTAGTGCATGAAGATGCTTCATCATATTGTCTTCTGATAGAGCTGTAGAAAGTGACTGTCCCTTTGAAATAAATACAGAACTGATGTAGAAATGAAGACACTTATTTTTTTGATCTTCTACGTCCTGGATTTTCAACAGGAGGTCTTTGATGATACTGTAGCGAGGTCCCTTGAACTTGAGGATGGGGGGGGGGATGGGTGTCCCTGGATCAGAAAAGGTTGAAAACCTCCGGTCTGTATAATTTTTTTTTTTTCTTTGGTACTTGGTCCCAATTCTAGCAATATGAGCACGCTGATACTGTCATGAGGACACTCTATGGAATAGGAGTCAAGCAGAGCATCTTCACGCTGGTGTCATTTTCGGTGCGAAACCTTGTTCGGCTCAGCAGACACATCCGATCACTTCTGCAGAAACGGCAGAACCAGACTCCATCTCTCTGTCAGTACTGCGCGTGTCTTACGCCAATCATCTATATGCACTTCTGTTTCTTCCATATTGCAAGTCTATATGTATTAGAAAGAGCATTATCCAAGTGAATGACATGTAATGTAAGGCTATTTTATTTTTATTACTATATTGTACATCATTGTAGTCAATCACAAACTTAAAGTTTTTAAGTTCCATAAATGCAATTTCTTTCTTTTGGTTTCAGGTACTTCATTGAAATTAATACATGAATTTAGATATGTTCTTCAGCAGATATTCACTTGATGTGGACATTATTGTTCTGTGAATGCCTTTGCATTTATATATATATATATATATATATATATATATACTGACTGTTTAGCTTCAGGAAATGAGTAAATCACAGTTGCGAGAGTAGATGTTTCTTTTAGAGATGGCTTGCCTTAAACAGGAGAGATTTGAAATAAAGCACAAAACAGTATACGCAGAAGCGCGTAACAGGCTCAAATTTGTGGTTGTAATTTTGGGAAAGTGATCTTCTAATCCACTCCTGCTCTCGGTGATGGATCAGCGCCCGGCGCTCCGGGCCTGTCGATGGCGGCTAGGGTAATTAGCGGAGTCTCGTGGCCCGGCTGCTCAGATCAGCCGGAGGGATTAGTTCAGCCAGGTTCCTCTCCCGTGTCAACGCCGTCTACGGAAGCAACACAAGCGCATCGGATTTCATTCGCTTGCCTGCGACTGATCATTCTTCTGGAGTCAGTCTGAATGTGCACTTTATCGCCACTCACTTGTTTGCAGGCACCATTACACAGCAATACAGCAGAACCTTTATTATAGTACTAAAAGAGTAATGTATTAAAATAGTGTATACATTTATACAGCTTGATCGTTACAGAAGCAAATCCTGTATAGCACTAAACCATGCTCAAGGGTAGGACGGAGTGTGGCACAGTGGGTAAGGAACTGGGCTTGTAACCGAAAGGTCGCAGGTTCGATTCCTAGGGCACTGCCGTTGTACCCTTGAGCAAGGTACTTAACCGAAATTGCTTCAGTATATATCCAGCTGTATAAAATGGATACAATGTAAAATTCTATGTAAAAGTTGTGTAAGTCGCTCTGGATAAGAGCGTCTGCTAAATGCCTGTAATGTAATGTAATGTAAAACAGGGTAAAAGCAGAGGCTGACCCCAGAATTGGACCAGCAACCAGCATGGTTTTTTAAACCATTCATTCCACTCTTGTATAAATTGAAGGTATAAATTTGGTTCATTATAGTTAAGATCACCAAGGAATACAATTCTGTCCTTTGGTTTACCTTAAAGATAGACACAATTGGCATCGCAAATAAAGCTTGCATCTATTTTTGCATCCCTATGTTTAAAGTTCTAATCTAGCTCTATACTGTCAAGGACTAATGAAGTTGGTTATAGAACCCTATTCATAAAGAAGTGAATAAATAAAACAGCAACTTTTGACATTCAAAGACTGGTAAATAGATTTCATTCCTCAATTTAATTTGTATTAACATGTGGATGAGGAGGTCTCTTGTTGGGGGATGACCCAGTGTTCTTTTTTAGCCGTCGCAAGAAATGGAGCGGAGATGAGATGAATCACCTCCAAGATGCCCTACTCAACATCAGCCTCGTCATTCCATTAATAATCACCCCCCGTGAGCCGTTCTCTCTGCGTCTTTGGCCCAGGAAGCTCAAAATACACGGTGCAATTCCTTAGCCTTTCCGCATTAGCCGCACTCCTCTGGGTACCAGCCGTTATCCCATTAGGTTATATTCAAATCGAGCGCTCTCCAGAGAGCGCATTAGAACTGACCTTTCACCCCCACAGCACCCCCAGCTCAAACGGCGTAATGACAGGGAGGGAATATTCACCGGCAGCCTTACGAAATGACAGAGTGCTGCTGTGAATATTAGCCCGCATTTTCCGCTCAGTCAAGTTTTGACGGTGAACATCTACCCAGAGAGCTCTGCAGCGTCCGTCCGGACACCCGGGAGAGGAAGTGGCAGTACGTGGGAAGAGGGGGCGTCGCTTTGCACAGGAAGTAAGCGGATCAGCTCAGACACGTAAAGACGCTGTGGAGAAATGACTCTCACCACCAGGAGCTTGAAAAGCCACTCACTCTGGGCACTTTTTGATCCACAGGTTAAAAAAGATATTATTATTATTATTATTATTATTATTATTATTATTATTATTATTATTATTATTATTATTATTTTGTTATGGCATGGTTAGGAAACAGGGCTTGTAACCAGTAGTTGCTGGTTCGATTACCAGATATGACACTGTCGTACAGGAAAATACCCTGTATGAATTGCTTCAGCTCATACCCATTTAGCATAAAATTCAGTGTCCAGGGTTATAACAAGTATGACAGATGTTTTTCTATTCAGGAATCTCAGCTTTGACCAATGGGTTTCAGGTTTAAATTCTGAGGGCCGTTTCTGTAAAAAAAAAAATGGATAAGGGTTCCTGCTACTCCAATACATAATCAGCTATTATTCATATCCTTCGCCTACTATAATTACTGTGTTAATTCAGATATAACAAATAATGTACATTTTAATTGTTTAAGTGTCAAGCCCATTAATGTTCCATATACTTGTACACTTACACAGTAAAATGTCCACTGTTAATTCAACCCTTAACAGATAACATTTTGGAAAGTGGGAGCAAATGTTATCTGTTAAGCATTCAATTAACACTGTTAGAGTTGAATTAACACGAGACCTTTTACTCTGTAGAGAGTACATAATTATCCTTGTAAATGTTTCTGTGACAGAGACAATTCAAAGGAAACTGATTCTTACACACAGGAGGTGCAACAAACCCTACCAACAGGGCCTTATAGCTATACAATTAGCACAGCTAAATTACAGATGTGTGACGTGCCACACGTAGGCATTCTGACTGCTGTCAAGTTGCCTCAGCATGATCTGTGATTTCACACTGTCAATTACCAGATTCCCAGAAAATCTCCTCAGCCACGAGGAGCTTTGCGTTCTAAATCTAAAAGATTTTCACACTTCCACGAACAAAGAAATCTCCTCGAATTTCGGGATAGAGAGCACTTGACTTGAGCGAATTATAGCATTACAGCGCCTTGGAATTCTGGACGAGATGCAATCGCAGTTCTTCTATTGCAGAATATAAGAGCAGCGCGTGATTCAGAGCGGGGGTTTTCCTGTTTCGACCGGCGCGGTTCAAAGGGTGAGAAAATACGTACATGCTTCCGTGGAGTCTCCTGTCCATTGAGGTAACTCACTGGAAACACGCAGGCTTTTTTTCTCCTTACACCACATTATATTGCGTCGTACATCCATATATTCCTAACCCCCGCGAAGGAAGTGTCAGATAATTGTGTTTTACACTTTGCTCCGATGACCGTTTGTCACTTGATTAACCCGCGCGCCAGCCTAACAATGGAATGATATGCTTCACAATTCATACGCATCCCGTTCCCCCCTCGTCGCGAGGTACTTAAATTGCAAATTCGTCTGAACTGTAACCCAGTGTCTTATAGCGCTTGATTCCTCATTTCCCTCCGGGGCGGTCTGCCATAAAGACATGTCAAAGTTTCAACGTGTGACTGCCAAGGCAAGGTAAAGTGCCATCAGACGCAATCCGGCAAGGTAACCAAATTGAATTTTGAACTGGAGCCGCAGTTGTAGAAAGAGTAGGTTTTTCTCACTTAATTCCTTTGATACAAAAAATTCTATGACAACAAAAATAATTGAACCAAAAATTGTGCCATAACTGTATGGTTTGATTGATTAATGTAGACATTAAAGTGTTTGGTAAATAATGTGATTAATTAATGAAACTTTTAATGTGTAAATATGTAATTGCAAAAAAGTACACCCTTGCAGGTTATACCGCTCAGACAGAGAGTGTTCATGTTTTCAGTTTGCTGTGTCAAGAAATCACGGAGACAATTGTTACAACAACATCTGCTGTACAACCTCCTAACTGCTACAAAGCTGCAATGCAATATGAAATTTAATGTGCCTTCAAATTGAGGCAACATTAAAGCCCGGCAAATGTACTCAATACGATGATGCTGAATGCCCTCCACTTCTGCAAAATGTCGAGGTCATTGGCTGCATTTGCAAAGCACTGCCAACGCCTCCTGAAATTTTAACTGCTGGTAGGTCTGAAGCTTAATTAGCCTTCCGGCTCTGGCCTTTATAACCAAGGGGGAGGAGACACAGGGTCACATGACAACATGACCACAGCTGTCCTACTAAAGGAGAAACCAGATAGCAGAACCAGAAAAAAAAAAAAACATTTTACATCCCATCACATTCATTAATTCATTAATTCAATTCACCATTCCTGCATTGAAGAAATTAAAGCTCCACAACAGTGAAACAAATAAAAATAAGGTTCCTAAGAGATTTACATGCATGTACCCACCCCCTCCCCCAAACCTTTTTTAATGCTTTCACCCCCTTTTCTCCCCCGTCTTGGTTGCCCAATCATGTTGCTTTATTCAGCACTCTGTTCTGAAGTGCTCTGCTCTGGAGCTTGTTATCAAACCACAGTTTGCAGGTTGCACTCACTCATTCATAACTGACACTTCAGTAGTAGTAGTCTAACAGTAGGCGTATCTGGAAAGCACATTACCCATACTGGAGAGTCAGAAAATCCAACTATTCAGTCCACCCCTGCTGAACCGATACCGGACCAAAGGGCCCGCCCATGCCCTAGAACAGTTCTGTGACAGGATAAGCCACTCAGCAGCCACCAAGCGTTGTTTATAGGGTACATTTTTCTCACATTTGTGCGATTTTTTTGTATGCCTTTAATTTGCTCATCTCCCAGAAATGTTCATTTCTTAATTATTAAAAGAAGGGACAAACGTTGAGAATGTCTGGATGGTTAGGGGTCCAATCTCCCTGCCTAACAAACCAAAACAAGTGCTGATGGGACTGCAGAAATGACCGGATAATGGCCGTCATAACGACCTTAGTCATGTTGTTTTTGATGCCTAATTTCATTGTCTGATTGCAAATTAATCCCGCCAAAAACAGAGCGGAAGGTTCCTTCAGACCGAAATGGTAATAAACAGCATGTGAGTTAATATTTATGAATGTGTGAAGGCTAATTGGGGGTCTTCGGCTTTCGAGATGTTACAGTGCATGGTTTTTAATCTGCTCCTCGCAGATGAAAGTCATGTTAATTGCTATATATTCTTCTTTGCTTCAAGGACCTCTCATGATTCTCTGGCCTTTATCAGAAGACAAAGCAATTAGGAAGTAGAAGCGGGGGTGGGGCGGGGGTGGGGTTGGGGTTGGGGTGGGTAGGGGGTGGGGGATATAAGAGGTAAGAGCTTATTGCTTGGAAGGCATTATTCTGCAGGTTTCATTTTTTTGTCCATATAGAAAGAAATAATAATACTCAAAACAGATATGTTATGGTTTCAGAGATGGTCAGATGTGACAAACGCTCAATCCCTGACAGTTGGAATTTGGAAGCAGCCACACACAGATGTACATGTATAGACGACATCATTGTAGCACAACATAGGGATAGTACCATTGTATTTATTCATTAATTCATGCATTCATTTTTTCATTCATTTCACATGGCATGATATATATTGGTCTTGTATATTATATTCACACATTGGAACTTCCAACTTCCATCTCCCCTATGACAGAATTGTTTTGCAGTTTTGTTTTCAGCTGTATTACAATTAACCAACTGAAATTGCTTATGTTGTGTGCTCACACACCTATCCTTTTAACTGCTTGAATGTAAAAAAAAAAACACAGCTTTTCCTCATCTTGGCAATAAGTGTTAAATGTGGCATCAACCTACACAGTCATGCAAGCTGATTTTGCTGGCTTGTTTAATCTTTATAAACAAACACAAGTTAATCGAGCAAGACTAACCCCGGCTTCTCCATACAATTTTTTATGGAAGCAGCAGAGATGGCATTTAAACTTAATGATTCGTAATGTGACAATCCTCGTGCTTTAATGAGAATCACAAAACATAATGAAAGTGGGATTATTGTCAATAACATGAGTGTTCAGTTTTGTCTTTTTACCTTCGCTGGCATTTTTACTTTCTACAGATTTTACAAGTGATGCACTGTTATCGCGGTAGCCATGGCTACAGTCGGTCAGCGACCAATAGACATTGCAGTTATACAGCAGACCATCCAATCACGGCCAGTAACTTAAATCACTGCATTAGTGTTGGGGTGATATTGTGAATGCGCCTTCACTGACTGAAGATGGTCAGAACTTCTTGTTGGTATAAGGAAAGCCCACAGGTCACTTGCCTCCATTGTACAGTTCACAACTCTGGGCCTCTTTGCAAGGCAACTCACACTGCGTCCATTTTGAGTGTGCTTGAGCAAGGTCCTGTCATTTCCCACTTTGAACGTGTGTGTTACAACTGATTTGATTGGATGATCACATTAATTTGAGAGAAGCAGACTGGCCTCAAAACAAGATTGAATTTTTTTCTTTTGGTAAGATTTCCATTGAATTCAATTGAATGACTTCAACGGTGGTAGTCAACAAAAATTAAGTTTTGTCAGACAGCACAGAATCCAGTGACAGTATAATTAACCGGTGGATTAGCTTAGGAGCAGAAGATTAAGGAACACTGAAGCATCCTTAAATATGTCTTAAATCATTTTTTGTTTTATTTTACTTCATTTTTTTATTATTAATACACATAAATGAGAGCATAAACACAAGCAGTCGCGAGACACAGGACAAATCATGGCGCGCTCTGTAAAAGTTATGGAGGGGAACAGAGACAGATTTTACGTGGTTCCATCCTGCTGTCGCACAGTTGGAGTAGCAGGTCCCACATCTGGTGCTCTGTATGGGGACCGTACGCAGTCCCTTGGGGATCTTAGCCCAGGAGACAAAGCCCCGCTCCCATAGTAATGTGCACATAATTGTTCACAGCACACGTACTCTGAAATGGCACTGATTTACAGAGAATGACAGCAGATTTAACACAGGATCTGAGTGTGGGACTGAGCGCCACACGTACGTACGGGAGGCTGTAGAACAACACAGCTTTGCATTGTGTCTTCACACATGATAAAGATTAAGGAAAGCTGTCAGATCTGCGTTTCACTTCAATGTTACTGCTTACGAAAAACGTACTCTTTATGCCACTCAATGACTTTAAAAGTGTAACACAAGTTTAATGAAAACCAGTCATGTATAGTGTTTTCATTGCTTATACTTGATAGGTATCAGTTGATTAGGTACTCACACACCTTCCAGTTCATAACACTTAAGCCCTCTTCATTTTAATTTGGCAGAAGAATTTCCATTACAATTTTACCCCCATTCAAATATGAGCCTTTGAAGTCATTGTATTAACCTTTTATTCTTACATCTTAGATATACTGTATGCCAAACGTCGGGGACACCAAGAAAATGAATACATGAATGATGAACACAACTTTGGAAGCCAAACATTTTCTGGAGAGAAATTTATATAAGTCTCCAAAAAAAGACAGTATTCAGAATTATGATGGGAATGGTGGTAAATGGTCTACAACCATTTCTACTGCAGCCAATTAGGCGATGTGTTATGCACTAGGTTGTCAGAATCACATTAGTTTCAGTTGTAAAAAGTGAAGCCGACACATTATGACCACTGACATAGTGATACACCGCATTGTTATGAGCTGGTTCTACCTTTATGTAATACATGCTAGATCACAGACTTGCCCATCATAAAGCAGTGCGTACGAATGCTTTCCTGACTAATGGCTTCTGTGTGAATGTGTCACGCAAGCTTGACGATGGCCTAATTAAGTTACACACAGTATGAAGGGCGATCTTTTGTACTTTTGGACATATACCATCAACGGCAGTACACACAGACCAATTTGAATTAATGTAAGGTGATACAATTTTTAAACACACAAATTTACATTTTGAATGTAAAAAACAGTATAACCTTGGATGACCGATCACATTTTTCAAAACGAGCTGGTTGCTGGGGTGCACTTGCTGAAGGTTTGAAGCCCCCTTCCCGAGCAGTTTGAATTCTCGTTTATAATTAGCGCACGAGCCCGGCAGATCATCAGCTGTGGAGTCGTCCCAGGAGGCCGCCAGTGACTGAGCGTGGCCCTCGCCATCGGGCACAGTTCTGTCTGAGAGCCGCGAGTTTCTGTGTCATGACATCATCCTTCTCATGTTGCAGTCCCTTCACTGTCCACGGTTTGGTAGAAAATATGTTTCAAACACTGAGCTCAGGCTATTTGAATTAATTTTCTATAAAAGCCCTCTTTGACCTGGAGATATATACAGTACATGCAGGGAAGGGGGTCTGTGAGTCTTTCATGACTACAGACTTGCAAAAATAGCTACATTTATCCAACAGTTATTATTAGCATACTACATTATTGATACAATATGATGAGACAAAAAAGGCTATTTTATCAGTGCATACAAATTATTTATTAATTTTTTTTGATTGCTAAATTTAACAATGATTTATTTGAATATATTAAGTGCCACTGCAAGTTCAAAGTAACAGGCACCATAGATGTTAGACTACTCTCTTTGTGTAAGTGTTAGTGTGACTCTTTTTGTGTAAGCGTACGCTTGAGCCAAAGCAGGGAAAGGGGAATGATAACATTCTTAAGCTATTGATATCCCATAAACCCATCGAGGAGCTTTCCCAGAACATATAGACAGAGTTCACTGGGAGCTCAGTTGCGGTTTATTTTTCTTGGAAGGAAACACATCCAAGGGTGCCCCTGGTCCTCCGTTCCGGAGAATAAGTTCTTCTGAACTGAAAGTGCATTAAGATTTACTGGACGCACAGAAAACATGCATGAATTTATTTATTTATTTGTGCAAGAAAGGCAGACTATTGACAATAGTAAAATACTGAGTGTGAATACTTGAGCATTTATAAAACATTCGAAAGTATAAAGCCAACATTTACCATGCTACACCATGACATACCATTCAGTTAATTATTGCGGAATTCCAAGTTTAACATACAAATAATTGCTCATGCACGGACACACACAGGCACACACACACACACACACACACACACACAATAGGAATACATGCACATAGGAAATCAATAAGTGCAAATGGAGAGGTGCTCTTGTTAATGTTTAAATTCAAGTGTAGTAATATTACACAATCAGCTCTACCAAGCGTGTGGCTTTTAAACAAAAGCTTTGGAGAATGTGTTATTCTGTCAGCCAGCGTGTGTGGGAGCAGCAGCACAGTATCTGCCAGGACCAAGCAGTCACAGGACTGTGGAGTAACCCTCACGTTTCCAGTGCTACATTTCAGCAGGCAGGCTGCAGTGCCCAAAATGACCAGAGAGGGCACTATTGAATGACGAGACAAGAAAAGTTTGGCTGAATGAAAAAAATAAAATAAAAACACTTCCTCCCTGACCAATACTATGACCCGTGATACTCCTGGGCACAGTTGGGATATACACGATTAGGATTCAGTTCCTAATGGCTTTTACGCATCACGTCTCATGCTTCAGCTAAACACACATGGCAGGCATATGTGTAGTATAGTGTCTGGAAACTACCACAGCAGTACAATCTTTCACCCATACAACAGTGTTGCATAATTTTCTGAGAATATTATGTTGTATTCACTTGTCCTCTGACTCTGACTTACATGTGGCTCGTATGAAAAATATGAACCATGTTTAAAAATGTAAAAATGTGACCCAGTCTAAGAGAAAGACTCTAGGATACTATTTCACACAGAATGAAGACAGACATGGCACATCAGGCCAGTTTTAAAGGGATGAAGATTTCACCTTGATTCAAGATTAAAGTAATTGAATAAATAGTTTACTTGCATTGCTTTGACATGGGAATTAACCTCCAAACAAGGGGAATTTGAGTTCCCCTAGCCTGATGGAAATTTGAGTTACCCTAGCCTGATGGGAATTTGAGTTTCCCTAGCCTGATGGGAATTTGAGTCTCCCTAGTCTGATTCAGCCAGCAGAGCTGGATAAGGAGAGGAGAGGAGAGGAGAGGAGAGACAGGGTTGTTTTATTTTCGCATGCCTGACTAATTACCGCCTTCATTTGCAAACTACGGGAGACGCGTATTTACAGCTTGCCATAAGTAGGTAATAAAACTAATGAGCTAACGTAGCGAGCTAAACTCATGATTAGTATTATTAAATGTGGTTAGCAACACGCTTGATAGTCTAAGAACTAATTACTACTTTAAAGACAGCGCACATGATTTATGTCACAGAGTTACTGGTTGGTAATAATTTCCAAATGATACTGGCTGCAATGGTTTGAACTGTCAGTCAGTACTATGAAATACAATTAATGACCATAATATAATATAATATAATATAATATAATATAATATAATATAATATAATATAATATAATATAATATAATATAATATTTTTTGAAGCCAAGTCATTAAAATTATTATAATAGCTAATAATCATGCATTTATTTTGTATCATAAACATGCATTTATTGCTGGGCTAAAACAAACCTGCAGCCACACAAACCCATTTCAGATAAGGTTCAGATAAGAAACCAGGCGCATCAAAGTCTTAATTCACCGACCCTTCAAAGATATCAAAGGCCCAATTTATGAAACACAGCAGTACGTATTCACACATTGAAGGAAAGTCTGGGGAAAAAACTACCTTTTACTGGTTCAATTTATTTGATCAAGTAGCAGACATGGTGGTTCTTTGATGAACAGGCTCCCATATTCACCCATTAATACTCTAAATATTTTCCAGAGATACTCTGTCAGGAGTGTTAAATAATTGTCAGAATCATAAGCACAGCGATTTCCGAAGCACAGCCCAGGCCGGATCAGCATTAATTTACGGGGAACCCGAAAGGGGGGTGGACGACGCCCTGAACCCGCGAACACGGAAGCGCTGTTTACACGCGTGACGGGACGCACGGCAGGAGAGGAAGCCGTCGCCATGACGAGCGGATTAACAGCTGGGGGCAGAAACTCAGGCGCTGTGAGCTGTAAGGGGGATCCCCCCCCGGTCACAGTAACGCTGACGCTCACAGGCTGACCTGGACTCACACAGCCTGGACCGTCTACACATACGAAGCTATAGCTGTTTACAGGGAGAAGATACCACTTTACACACCTATATACAGTGTAACTATGGTCGTGTCAATATGGTGAATGTTCAATAATAATTCTGATGATAATAAAAATAATAATAATAGTAATAATAATTTTTTTATTTAACCTTTATTTTATGAGGAGCCAATGAATTCCGCGTCCCATTGAGACAGAATCTCTTTTACAAGGGAGACCTGGCCAAGAGGGCAGCTCAGTATAATAACACTTTCAGCAAGGCAGAGAGAGAGAGAGAGAGAGAGAGAGAGAGAGAGAGAGAGAGAGATGAAATAATGGCATCCTGACCCACACTTTCCCTGGGCACTGTGCTTTGTGTCCCAGACCCAACCCTGGTAAATTATTCATGGGAAACCTCTCAAAACCCCAGCCCTACCCAACCTTAGCCAGCTGCGTGACTCTGACTAACTGACTGCTGCACACTGCTCCTGCCCCAGAACCCCACACTTTTCCCTGGGACATCCAGCACACCCCCAAGGCTGGCCACACCATGCAGGGCTCACATATACACATCTGCCTTAAAATCAGCCCCCTGTGTGGGGGGCCTAGAGCCCCCTGACTTTACTCACTTAGCCGTTTGTTTGAGAAAACAACATGAGAACAGGAAACTGTACTCGGCTGTGTCACGCTGTTAAGATGTTCTCTAAAATGATAATGCAAATTGTGAAATGCAAACCATTTCGTCCGCATTTCTCTTTTCCTCTGAGTGTTTGCAAACGAGAGAACAGGCTTGTGTATTCCCCAAGAACAACCCCTCAAGAGACCGCCGCGAGAGGTGAACAAACAAAAAGTTTTTTTTTCTACTGTTTTGAAAGTTAATTTGTGCTCACACACCCACACACATTTTCACACACACACAGACAGACACACACACACACACACACACACACAGACACACACACACACACACAGACACAGACTCACATGCCCACACACACAGAAACCCTGCTGTTCTGTTCTTGAGGTGTTCCAGTGGTGAACCGTCTGAGGTTTGGCTGGTGTAGTCTCTTTATGGTAGTCTTTGACACATCTTTGATTATATCCTGAAGAGTGCTCTTGATATGTTTAAAAGTTGATAATGGTCCTTTAATTCACACATCCTCACATTGTTAGAAATCTGAGTATAACTCAGAAAGTACAAAACTATTATGATTCAGTTGCTATAAATCTGTTCTGATTCCTTACCCTGCCTAGATCTGAATGTGAATAGTTAAATTATTAGTCGCTTCCATTCTTGTCAAGGTAGACATTTTACCTGTTTATGCACAAAACAGACAGTGCTTTGTGTAGATAGCTACATGTTCATTCTTAATTTAATTGTTTGGGAACCAGCTTAAATTGATTTGTTCTGTGTTTACCTTAATTCCACTCCAGCACACAGTTCAGCGCCTAGTTCAGATCCTTTTGTCTTGTGAACAAACTACAAAATGCATTTAAGAATCAGTAATTGAGACAAATGGCACTGGCTCCCTGGCTGCTCCAGTGAAAAAGTGGGGACTAGCAGTGGAGTGTGTGGCTAGGTTACAGAGGGCTCTCACAGACAGGTGATTTAATCCAGCACTCATTAGTGTTAGTTAAAGTTGTGCCTTCCAGTTAAACTGTTCATTTAGCATTTTTAATCATAATGACAGTCGCTTAATGACACCACGACAGCGTCTGCAGGGGGTTGGTAATGTTTTGTTTGGAGAAAGAATCGTTGGTTTGCTTCTGGCATTCTTGCATTTTCAAGGCTGTATTTATTTTCATTTCATTTATTTAAAGATATGAATTAACTTCACTTTTACTTTTCCTATTCACATCGGGTGGACGGCATGTCTGAATTACTAAATCAAAATTTGAAGCAAACGTTATTTTGACTGAAAAGTGAATGGAGATGACATCACGGTGTTTCACTGTCTCAGTTTAATGATGTTCTAAATTCCTTACAGACACAAAGCTATCAGTCCAGCTTGTGCTGACACACGTGATGCTGTAAGGAATGGTGATTAGGGCCCAAGGCTGGCCCATCCTAAGTAGTCTGAATTCGGCCTGCTGAAAAGAGACTGACCACAGACCAAGGGCCTCCCACTTCTAACCTCCTTACTTTTGTCTTTAACAGCAAGCCTGTCAGTTCAAGCCTTTGTTCTCTGTGCTCTGACCTCCTCCCCCCACCCCCTCCTTGGTCTGGGCCCTCATCCTGATTAAGAGGTACAAAGGCTTCTGGGATGTGCCACCGAAGACGGTAAAAGAAACATTTTCTCCAGTTAATTATCTCCTTCATTAATAATTTAATTTACTATTATACATTTTTTTTTTTTTTTTTAATGAACACAAGTTATGTTAAAGGACAAAGCCCATTGTCATTCCGTGAAATTAGTGTCCCTTTTCTGGTGAGCAATTCCGAGAAGAAAAATGCAAATCAAATGATTCTTTATATTGCATTGCTGAGCGGGGCTTGGTGAAATAAACTCGACGCTGCGCTCTGATGCGAATCGTATAATGAACTTGCTAGTGGCCTTAATTAAACAGCCAACATCTCCTTTCCTTTCATGGTAACGATGTCAAGCCGGGCAGCAATTAGCTGCTTCTCTATGAAAGCAAACAGTATTTGTAAATCACATAGCTACGCCTGGGCCTGCTCTGCGAAACCAAATAAAATGAAATTAATTAGCATGTTGTGCTTCAGAGATATATTTTCTGTGTGTAATCTTTTAACATCGTACCCAGAGGACATTTGCCGTAGGTTACAGATGAACCACCCCCCTGTCCCTCTCGAAGATTTCATAATGAAATATCTCAAAATGCCTCCGTGCGATCCAATTAGCCGCGGACCTCAGTGATGTGTGTTTGCTCGCGGTGTCACGTGAATTAGGAAAACCTGTCATGGCATTTTAATAATAATGACCCGCACTTTCAAACCGGCCACTGGGAAAGACAACAAAAGAAAACCATTGCCTGAATTAAAACTGGAGGGTTCCTGCCCTTTGTTGCAAAACTGCAGGATTAAGTTAACTCTTCATACCCATGGCCTTGAACTTGAACTTCAGATCTACAATTTATATGAGATTCATACAAAACTAAATGTTAGAAGTCTACCGATGTTGAAGTTGATTTTTTTGTTTGCCTTGTTTAATTTCAGAGGATTGCATATTACTAAAACAGGAGAAAAGAAATGCATGTGATATTTAACTTGCAATGTACCATAGATAACACTCCAGTGCATTTCTATGGTGTACAAGCTGTGTATGCGCTGATACACATTTGTGAATGAAGTACTGGGTCTTCACACTCAAATATGCGATAAACACATCCAGACTAACGGTGGGTTTGCTGTGCAGTTCTCTGTCCTTTAAATGTCTCCTTCTCAAAGTGCTGCAGACTGTGCTTTTATAGAAGAGCCTAACAATGGCTGCTAGCCACACCTGGGATGATTACCAATTAGCACCCTCAGGTGTGCTTGGCTGTGGGTGTGGCTGCCCCTGTGTGTTCCTCTGAATACCTCCCAAGCAACTGGAGGTCAGTTTTTTCCTCAGTTTGGTCTTTATTCTTTTCAAAATTCATGCATTACGCAATTAATAATACTTAAAAAATAAATAAAAATGAAGTATTTATAATTGCCTCAAAGAGAACCCTGCCTGTTAAGACTTGTAGGCCTTAGTATGGTGTAAATGCCTTCAATTATATAAATATGTCATAAAAACCACATGAAAGATTTTAGTTATTTTAAAAAAATGAATCCTTCAACTCGTAGATTGCCATTGTTATTACTGTTGCAATGCACTCTGGGTAGTGAAGTAAAATGGTTGCACGGGTTTCGGTCCATAATTTTGTCTGTTATAAGTTAATGCTCTTAAAATGTGAGATTCTGTGGTCATTCTGGTTATTTTTGTCGGAAACCCTGAAAACTCTGGTTGCTGTATAGGTATGAGACATGCTGCCCCACCAAGCGGTAACTTGGCGGGATGGCATACTGATCATCACTTGCACTTTTTGAGAGTATTTCATTGGTTCCAACACACCAGGCAAGATCAGTAAAGCTCAGAAAAGTATTTGAATCCAAAACAAATATGTATTTGACCCAGGTTTTATGTTCTCGTTGGAGAACTTATTGTGTAGTGCAAAGCATTGTTGTGACTGTCATGTTCTCGTTGGAGAACATGTACAGTGTACACGCTTTATGCTGTGTACTGCCACACTTCGCTGTAATAAACATGTTCTCGTTGGAGACAGGGGATTGATTCAGTTTCCTTCCTTCCTCCTGGCATTAGCAAAGCCGCAACGTTGTTGCGGGAGCTCCTGTTCGTGCTCTAATCTGATGCCTTTTACAGGGAATCCATTGGATTTTATTATTGGAAATGCATATCGGACGCAATAAACCGCGTCGCTCCGCGTAAATTAGCATGCGCCGTTGCCTCGCACATGACACGGCGATAACGAGCGGCCATTTCCCGAGAACGGATGCCTCTCGGCGCGGCGCTCCTAATGATGGAGCTGCCGATGCTCGTCGCCGCGCGCGCGAGGTCGACGGGTCCTCATGTTCCGCACGAGTCAGAGAGTCGGACGCCTCGCGGGTTATTATAAAATAATTTGCGGGCCGTCCGGGCGTGTTGGGTCTAATGCGGGATAGACACATAAATCTGCTGTCTGTTCAGCGATTGGCTGGGGCGGCGGCTCGACGCGCTCGAGCGTCTGGCGCGAACGTGTTTCCGCGGGGCTGACGTCCCGTACGGTGAAGGCCACTGTAGCTAACACAGACACGGGGGCGTCCCCCTGAGATGGGGGGATGACAGAACAGCACACCGTCAGGTTAGCGTGTCATTACCGTGTGAGAGCTGAGCCTTTAATTGTGCCCCGGGCAAGGCCTAATCTGGGTCAGATGAGGACCATTGGAAGTGTAGTCTTGTAATTTTTCTGTTCAAAGCAAATTTTTGTTTCACGAAGCTTGTGCTTGTTTGGATTGTTCGATTTTTTTGTGGTTCAGTTGTGGTATTGCATTTATTATTATTATTATTATTATTATTATTATTGTTATTATTATTATTATTATTATTATTAGTGTTGTGGAGTAGGGGCGTGGTGGCGCAGGGCAGTGAGCAGGGGGAGTGGCTAAGATGACCTGCAGCCACAGCTGTAGGCAGTTTGATACTCAGCACTAACCCTGATCTGTTCTACCTGCAGTAACATCAGTGCTTGAGTTACCAGACACAGGCAGGCTGTTGGCTGAGGGGAGAGAGATGGACTGAAAATCCTGCCATTTCATGTTTTGTGTATTGCATGCTTATTATTATTATTGCTCTTGAAATCTGAAAGAGATGTGGTTATCTGCCATGGATAATAATGGATCTCTCCTACCTGTTCATTCTTTTTGAGATATGATCCTTGAAGAATACACATGGCCTAAAGTTTTAGTTATTTCTCTGACATTGAAATACCGTGCTCACTTGCTTTTCAATGGGATGACCAGCAGACAACCTTTTCATTTTACAAGTTCGGGGTTTGTGAGGTTTCTCAGAAATCCCATCACGAGGGCTGCTCACTGACAGCGTTGGGAGCACAGGGCAGACAGTGGAAAAAAGAGGCTCATGTTATAACGACTTTTAGAAATCTGTCTGTCCGGAGCTCATGAAATTTGAAGGGATTTCGTATGGATTTCTTAAGTGAACTGAATCTGAACTTGCAGTGAACTGTCAGTGTGAAATTATTAATGCCACCAGGACTTCAGGTATCCAGCAAGGCTCCACAGTAGACATGCACAGCAAAAAAAAACACACACACGCACACACACACACACACACACACACATATATATTTTTTCTCTTTCTCTCTCCCTCTGGTCTGTAACACTAGTTTTACCAATAATTATGTATTTTTGTCTGTCCAGTTATAATAGTAGATTGCTATATTACTAGTATAGTAGATGAGCCAGACATGACCTTTGCCCTAGTTACTACTTGGGGGGGGGGGGGGGGGGTTGGTAGTGAAAAAAGCAACTTTGGAGAAACTGGCAGTTTTGTTGTCATGCTGAAAACAAGCAGTTCTGCTGTTTGTGCATTTCTGTCTCACACTACAATCTACGGCAGAAAAAAAAGGCCCCATCAGGCTTCATTCATCAAACATTACAGTGAGTTTCATCTGGAAAGCCCAAATGCCTAAAGGGGAGGACTCCACACAATGCCACCCTAAGACTGGAGTGCGGCAGAAAGAGGAGATTTCCCTCCCAAAACGCAGCAACTGCAGTTGCCCAGATCTTAACGATGGCAGTTAGTTTGGCATCAAGAGGCTTAGATCTTGCCAACCTCCCAGAGGGCACAGCAGTGAAAGGAGCTCAGAGAACGACCCAGCAGAGGAGCCACCCAGGAGGGGGGTGGGGGGGGAGGGGGGTAGGGGTGCCAGGGCGGGGTCTTGCTGCCCAGTGAGCGAGCTTGTCCCACGCCCGCCCTTGACACGCCCCCCTGGCGGTGGGTGCCAGCTGGTGCCAGCTGCGGCAGAGCTCTCACATGACCCACACCTGCCCACCGCTGCCCTGCTTCCAGCAAACCCCGGGCAGCGCCCCCGCAGGGCCGTCCGGAGAAAATGAGGCGGTACCCTCAGGGTGAGAGCCCGCCCCTCCCTCGCTGAGTCGCCTAATGAGGGTCCGTTCTGCCCGCCAGCCCACATTAAGGAGTAATGCTGTTTACTTTATCATAATTTCCCAGCATGCCTCTGGACAATGTGCAGTCCCTCCCTCCCCCCACTACCTGACCTTCAAAGTCATCGGCCAATGGCTAATTTGTCACTGGTGGATGATGGTAATGACCACCAGGCACGAGACAGGAAAAGGATCAAAACGTCGACAAAGTTACAAGATCTGAGGTTAAATCCTGCTTTCTTCCGCCTGTACAACTTCGGAAACTTGCTGATATTTGTGTTATTTTTTGTGTTTAAAAAATACTGTTGTACACTAGAATGACAGCTTTTAATGCACTTTTATTTTGATAATGCACTTTTGTTTTTTATTTCTTGTGCTCCAACTGAACAAAACTGTTTTTTTAGTCTTCAGAAGAACAGACATGGTTTGGCCTAATGTTTCTGGAGAGAAAAAAAACTGTTAACGGTTGAGCCGTTAGAAGTTTGCCCTCATAAGCAAATAAGCAAACTGAAAAAGAGACTGAGCAATGATGAAAATCATCTTAGCTGAGCTCAGAGCATTTTCAGTTCTTTTAAATTCACTTTCTCTCTGACAGTTACATTTAAATTTACCTTACACATATGACAGTATTTATTTTTTGAGAAGTTTACCATTATTATTATTATTATTATTATTATCATCATCATCATTATCATCATCATCATGTGCACATACACCATGCGGATCCTTATAACCATATTGTGCAGGTGTAGTAGACCGAATGATCAGTCCATGGTCCGGGACACATTCTCACTCCATCCAGACTGTTTAACCCGAGGGTCGGGGCATTTGTGTATCACTTACGGGGCCGCTAATAGATTTTCTTTATTTGCGCGAGATGGTGCGAATGACGCGTCGCTGGCCGTCCGTCCCGCCGCCTGCGGTCGCTAACCCGGCTTTGCGAGACGACGGCGTTAAAAGCTGCCCGCGAGTTTTTTTTCCGCGTTCCTGACAAGATCTCAGCTGTGTAACCAGCAACGACAATCCTCCCATGGCAGTTTTAATTATCGGCGGCGGCGGCGCCATCAGTAAGTGTGTAATTACGTGTCAGTTTCCCGGCCGTCAGGTATAAAAACGTGTAACCGGCGAGACGATGATTGCGGAAAGCGGAGTCGTGTTTAAACAATTCGAAATGTGTAAGTGGCGGTGTCATTAAACAGAGGGAGTCTGACCTCAGCTGTCACTTTACTCTGCTTAGTGTAGATTCTCAATCCCCTCCCCCCTCTACCCCCCTCGAACTCTGTCCTCGCCTGCCTTCTGCTGTCTGTCAAAAAGATACTGCAGTCTCATTGGGAGCAGACCAGGAAGTGCACTGGGCAACGCCCATCACCTCCCCACAGTGTGTTCTCCACACATTAAATAAACCATTAATTCACTGTTCCACGGTGTCTACTACACCACAGGCTAAAGCAGAAAAATACACTTACAGGATTAGAATAACTTTAGACAATTAGTTGCAGTTCTTACACATGTAGATCTACAAGGAAAGAGCCACCAGAATGAACTTCCAAATTAGAACTCAAATTTTGGAAAAAAAAATTAGTAAAATTTTTCTCTCATTGGCATGCAAAAATATTTGGGCCAATATTCCACTGCCAAAAAGAATGCAAGAATGAAACCGTTTGCATATACCTATATTTTCAGTAGGTAACTATGCATGGCTACAATGATGATTATCAACTGTTGATTAAACAGAAATAAACTGAAATCTGACCGAAAATACCAAAAGTGAAATGTTACATTTAACCCCGAGGTTGGAGTAAAAACTAAGCAATGCAGCAAGCAAATTAGCTCAACACTTTCAAAATCAGGTATATCCTATGAGCGGGATCGCCTGTAACACGGCACATGCATTCAGCAGTTGAAACCATGCACGTTAGCACTGACGTGGAGAATTTCTGGATTGTGTTGAAGCATTCAACACGTTTCTGCTTTTCACAAATAGCCATCCACATGTTTCATATTTGCAGATAATACAAATGTTCCGTGAGCAATAATAGCAAAGAGAAAGGAAAGACCTCTAACAATGCAAGTGCGAGTGCTGTCCATTGTGCCCTGAATACTGTGAAACTTTGTGTTCTTATATTTTATTTATTTCCCTTTTTATAGGCAAGCAATCCATTTAATTTCTCCCCATGACAATAAAGAACAACTCATCAAATGGGTGCATATAAATATATTTAATTATGCTCCAAAGATAAAAATATTATAGCTTCACATTTGCTTTGTCAAATGATTTTTTGTGCAATAGCAGTTCAATTAGAATGATACATAATGTAGGCTTGTGTGCATTTGAACAACAAAGACTACTCAAAGGAGTACTACTGTTGAGGCATTTTATTTATTATTAAATGCCTCGTGGGTGAAGTTGAAATTCAGGTTACCCTTCCATTTTTCAGATATTCACTACAGAAAATGACTGATTGTATAGGACGTATCCACATCACTGAGATGCTGTTTGAGAGAACTGTACTGCAGCATCAGTCTGGATGACCTTTCCCACAATTCAACTCAGTGCTTCTTTAATTTGTTCACCCTGATGACTGCGGGGTCAGAAGTTCAAAGCGCAGCTGTTGGGGAGGTGTGGAGTGTGAGTGTGTAGAGCTTAGTGCTGCCCAGACTCAACTGGAGGGGGAAACCCCAATTAAAGAACCAGGATCTACCCCCCTGCTTTAACTGTCCATATTAGGTAAAGCAGAAGCAGGTGATTCATTGGGGACACTTTGGGGGTCTTACAGTACAATATGCTGCAAATATACAATATGTGTATATTTGTTAAATAAACACTTTTTTTTGCAAAGGCAAAATAAATAGATAAATAAATAACGAAATAAATGAATATATCTAAAACTGGAAAACCTTTTTTCTAATTGGGAAGATTGGCAGATAAGGAAATGATTGACATTAATCATGTACTGAGGAGACTGCCATTGCCCTCCTTTGTGGAGGAGGTCTTTTAATTGTTGACTAGATTACACCATAAATGAACACTCATAATAGAAGGGTACTTTCACTTTTGGCCAAGCAAACCTGGCACACTAAGGGTCTTCATGGAATTTGACGTCACTTAAACATAAGTGAATGGTTTCCTCTTACAAACGACAGTAAGTCATGCAAGGGTTAAATTCAGCTTAAAGCCTCATAAAAATGCAGTGCTGTACAAAAAAGCTATTTTCCTACATGCAAAAGGGGCTGTTGGGTGACTCATAATATTAAGGCTCTGTTCCAGTGTATGGATGGGCCCCATGGTCTGGTATCTGTTAAGGCTCTGTTACAGTGTGTGGATGGGTCCTTTGGTCTGGTATCAGTTAAGGCTCTGTTCCAGTCTGTGGATGGGCCCCATGGCCTGGTATCTGTTGAGGTCTGTTCCAGTGTGTGGATGGGCCCCATGGTCTGGTATCTGTTAAGGCTCTGTTCCAGTGTGTGGATGGTTCCTTTGGTCTGGTATCTGTTAAGGCTCTGTTTCAGTGTGTGGATGGGCCCCATGGTCTGGTATCTGTTAAGGCTCTGTTCCAGTGTGTGGATGGGTCCTTTGGTCTGGTATCTGTTAAGACTCTGTTCCAGTGTGTTGATGGGCCCCATGGTCTGGTATCTGTTAAGGCTCTGTTCCAGCATGTGAATAGGCCCTACTACACAGTTAGGTGTACACTGAAGATGAGCAACTTTTTTACATTAAAAAGTAAATTCATACTTTAATATATTATATACACATAAAAAAGTCAAATTTTGAGTCATCAACTGATGCAGTGACTATAAGCAATGCTACATGTCAAACTGGAAATGCAAATGACAATGACAAATGGCAGCAAGGGTGCTACTGCTAATGCTAATGCTACACAAGTCAGCCTGGCACTGCCATTATCAGCTACATCAATCAAGAGCATAACTTTCCATTTACAGAAGAGGAAGTTCTGAATGCTCCAAGCAAATGCCATCTGTAGCAACAAGCACTGAGCGGAGACTCCGACACTGAGAGAGAGAGACATCTCAGGGCTTCTCAGATCTTTTAATCACAGGAAAGCAGAGCAGATGCCTGTGAAATTACTTATGCCCTGTTCCCTCAGTTTAAATTTGGTTTAAAATGTGTGTTCTTCCACTTTAGCAGGTGTTTTCTATGAAATTTACTTTATTGCTGTTTATATATTCTGATCACATATTTCACGTGTAACACTTTCAGAGATGTGCTACATATGTATGCAAATGACATCACACGTTTTAAACTGAGAAGTGTATAGCATATTCATATTTCCTTATTTAATACATTTTGCTTAAAGTGATCTGCCTGGAGTTTTTATTCCGTCATGGATCTTCCACAGCTGAAGTTTTGCTGTACAGCCCTTAAAATAAAGGTTTGCACAAAGACATGGCAATGTTTAAAAATCACAAATAATACTGAATAAATAAACCTTTATTATGTGTATAAAGAGATTTCAGATTCAAATTAGACAGAATGCACTCAGTATTGTCAAAGCACAACAATCTCCTCTCTTATGAACTGACGTTGCAATCCACTAATTACGTTTCAAGGTATGTTTGGCCTGATGGTGGCGTTGAAGGAAAGGTCATGGGGTCCCCAAAATCAATAGGTTCCATCTTCCTGGGAATATGAATCTGCAAAGCAAATTTCATTCCAGTCCAGCCATTACTTTTTGAGATAAGTTGATCACAATTTGAAAGTCTAGCCTGAAGGTGGCGCTAGAGGAAACATTACGGGGTCACAAAAATAAACAGTTTTACTCCTCTTGGGAATGTGAATCTGCAAAGCAAATTTCATGGCAGTCCAACCGTTGAATTTCCAGATATGTCTGTCACGGACGGACAGACAGACAACCGGACAGCATTACATAACCTCATTGGCGGAGGTATTAAATGTAAAGATGTTCCTCAGCTATGACACAAAGCACATTTACTGCCGTATGCTGTGAGCCTAAAGACAAATCTTATGACCCAACAGGGTTCTTTCCCACTTCTGAAGTGTGGCTCCCCAAACGGGAGAAGATCCCTTCCTGAGACCCTCTGCATAGGCGAAGGCCATCAAACACTAACGGTCGCAGTATTTCCTGTGCAATTAAACCTTAATGACCTCCACATGTTAATCGAGCCTCAGAAAGAGATTCCCCCTCCTTCTTCATCAGGTATTGTTGCGGTACCCTAAATAATTTCCATGTGATCGTTTTCCCACATATCAAAATTTGAATAATTATGCTCTAATTAAAAAAGTAGGGCCTGCTCCAGGAGTCAAGGCCGTATTAATTTTAATGTTTTTACAGTTCCTTAATTGGGTTGAGGGTAGTAAATTATGAGAGGCTCTGGTACTCTGAAATGGGTGGGCCTACACTGGCAATCTGGTCCTTCTGCAGAGCCCAAGGTCAGCGAGTGTATCCTTCGTCCCTCGGTTCATAAGAGTGCTCCATTGGTATCTATTGCTATGGCAATGAGTAAATCTCAATACATGGCTCGCCAATTTCCAATTATCGATGGTATTGCTTTTGGAATGAAAATGTATTTTCATCATTTTCAGTTTATACATTCTATCAGAGCCCTAGTCAAAATAACTTGGTGGATGTTGTCTGTCCTGATGTCCGCTTCGGATTATTTGATGCCATACTATGTTTCATTTATTTATTTATTTATGTATTTATTTATTTATGTATTTATGTATTATTATTATTACTATTCTTCTTCTTCTTCTTTTCCTTTTTCTTTTTATTCTTCTTCTTCTTCTTATTATTATTATTATTTTTTTAATGAGATGTTTTGAATTAACTGGCTGTGAATATTCATATCCTCACAGATATTTGTGACGGGTGCTGGAGAAAAGGTCCGCAAGTCGGAAATCTTGAAATCGCGCTAGGAGGCAAAAAAGGTTTTTAAATTTTTTTTTACTGTTTTCCTTTTTTTCCATATTACGAAAGTTAAAGTGTTGAAGAAGTCACTCAATAGAATAAACAACATTTTTAGGGTCACTAAATACTTAGAATTTGTCAGCAAAGTCGGCTTGTTTTAGTGATTCTAACAGCCGGGTTTTGGAGGCGTGATGGGGGTGCAGTTTAATTAGCATGTTTGATTTCGTTGGCTATTGTCACTTTGTTTCGGTCAAGCCACCGCCCATAAATAAAGCCGTGTGGTAGTAGCCTATGTTTGTTTACTGTGTGAGGTTGCTACAATGGCGGACGCTCAATCAGTAGGTGAGAGTATAAGCTTTCTAACGATGTATAACATGTCTAATTTTGCTTTTGGAATAGCGTTTTATAGGTTAGCGTAACCGAACATTTTCTTACCATGGTATTCGCTCTATATGGTACTATTAAAAGACGTTGCACCTAACGAAACGTTGTGAACGATTTTTCGTAATTCCTTGGAAAATACCATTATTATTGAGGACTTCTGGGCATAGCTAAGCCATATGTTTGCTGATAGGTCTATCTGACATCGTTTTCTGGAGCAAAACAGAAGCGAATATAATTGTTATTGATTTGCTGTCTCTGTCTCCATCTACTGAACATAGATAAGATTTCATCATTGCTATGTAAGTATTACTGCTCAAAATATTTCGGTTATTACGTTATTTTAGAAACTGAGTGTCTTTAAATAGGTTAGTAGTATTATGTAATGTGGATATTTCACACTGTAATGTAAGCGTTAGTTAGTAGTGTAATGGTTTTTGTGACGCATACAACAGTGATGAGGAGAGTGTTGAAACATTGCCAAAACGTGGTGGACGGCTGAAAAATGTTTTTATATCGTCCCATTCCCATACAAGGAAACATAGCAGATGTATACTTTAACCCGCAATCTCCCAGTATTTCATTGCGAACTAAAAAAGGAGCAAATTCATTTTAGATTTTTTGCCTTGACCATTGCATTTGTGACACTTTATTTCTTACAAAATTATGAATATAAAGTAATCTAAGCTAGTATTATAAATGGTACACATGTATTGCTTCATTTAAGACATTTTTCTAGTCTCTGTGGTGTTCACATCTGGAGTTATAAAGCTTTAAATAGGGTAACCCCTAAATGGGCAATGATTTACAGGTACTCTAGTGGGGGAGTGGTTGGGGTGGAGTTAACTAGCTATTGTTCCCACCCATTATCTCCCTGTGAGAAGTGCGAAAAGTTCAAGATCTTTCAAGGGGATTTTCTCTGCTACTTGATTTTAGGAGTACCAACATTCAAATAAGCATATCTTCTTCAACTATTTTCAGATTTCAATGTATGCCACATCATTTGAAAGCTTATAATCTGCACTTTCATAATCTGTAAAAAAACTGAAAAATGACCTTGCCCTACTTGCGGACCAAAACACCAGCACCTGTCACATTTTAGGTTGGGTCTCTTGGTCGTTGTGTTATGACTTTTTAAAGTTACACTGTGTATCTAAAAGTTGGCCTTCCACCAGGCATAAAAAATTACAAGCTTCCGAGAGTTCCGAAGCGAGCGATGAAGGCAAGTCATCTGAAACACCTGGCTGTGAGCAGCGATACGGCCTGACCTGCGGGCATTTGGTCTCCGTGTCTCAGGCTGAGTAAAACAGATAGCAGCGCTGTCTGATCAGCGTGTGCGTTAGCGTTAGCACCCTTATCTCAATGCGCTGTCTGATCAGAGCGTGCGTTAGCGTTAGCACCCTTATCTCAATGCGCTGTCTGATCAGCGCGTGCGTTAGCGCCCTTATCTCAATGCGCTGTCTGATCAGCGCGTGCGTTAGCGTTAGCGCCCTTATCTCAATGCGCTGTCTGATCAGCATTAGCGTTAGCGCCCTTATCTCAATGCGCTGTCTGATCAGCGCGTGCGTTAGCGTTAGCGCCCTTATCTCAATGCACTGTCTGATCAGCGCGTGTGTTAGCGTTAGCACCCTTATCTCAATGCGCTGTCTGATCAGCGCGTGCGTTAGCGTTAGCGCCCTTATCTCAATGCGCTGTCTGATCAGCGCGTGCGTTAGCGTTAGCGCCCTTATCTCAATGCGCTGTCTGATCAGCGCGTGCGTTAGCGTTAGCGCCCTTATCTCAATGCGCTGTCTGATCAGCGTGTGCGTTAGCGTTAGCGCCCTTATCTCAACGCGCTGTCTGATCAGCGCGTGCGTTAGCGTTAGCGCTCTTATCTCAATCAGACTGGGGCCGCTGCTCCGGGGTTCCACAGCATACGGTCCCGTGATGTAGTGGCTCTTTCTGTTTCTCCTTCAGAGAAACACACCGCAGCGCTTAACGCGATTAGAGAACCTGCTGTTCGGGAAAGAAAAGGGGTCACCAGCAACAGAGATAAATCGTTTGAAGCGATGCAAGCGCATTTTTCATAACCCCCCCCCCACACGCACACACACTCCAACCCCCATCCCAGGGTATTTGCCTGACTCTTACTATTAGTTTTTAATTAATTATGCATTCAGGCCACAATGTAGCCAATTGACAATTTTTTTTTTTGCACAATGTGCACTTGTCCCATCAAAAAAAGAATTGTTTTACTTGCCCTATGATTGTGATGGGTTTTGTGTTCACACCAGATGAGCTAAAACGATCAGTTGCTTGTCCGTGTTTTACCAGCTGTGATTCAGACTTCGGAGCTGCAGTCTCTTCTGTTTGATTCTGCATGTGTAGCCTTTTCATAATTTGAACCCCACCTTGTCCCAAGATGTCCGGCCCTGTTAAAATCCAAATAGTGCGCGCCTCTCTCGCCCCCCTGTAGGTACATTGTTATATGGATGAACACCGTCTCGATCCCTGAGCCTCGCACTATTTCAGAATCTGAGACGGGTGGGGGGGGGGGGGGGGGGGGGGGGGGGCTGGGGGGGCACTTAAAACAGGAACCCCGGATCCTGTCGCATCACACAGCGGAGGCACTCTTAGCTCTTAGGGGAGCAGGAAAGAGTCGGGGGGAGGTGTTAAAAAATAGTATTTCGGAGCTGATAAATGAGGTCTCTCTCAGCTGCATATGGTATGTGTTTAAAACAGCCCCCCCCCCCACCCCTGGTCCTGGGCCGGGAGAGTCATCCTTCATGATGAGCGGGGGCCCTTCTCCCTCCAGCTGGGGGCCGTTTTGTTACCGGGAGACTGCCAGCATTCCGCGCGCGGGGGCCCCAGTCGCGACTGTGCGTGACGGAGCCGATGCTGTCACCGCTAACGTTACTGGAAACCGCTAGTTTCTGATCTGATGCCATTTTTATTTATTTATTTATTTATTTATTTATTTATTGATTCATTCATATATGTAGCTATTCATTTAATTTGTGTAAATATCAAACATACCATATAAAAGATATGAGATTTATGGTGACGCACAGTTTATATAGTTTTCTTGTGTAATATCAGTATAGATAATCATCTTATTTTTACTTGTTTTTTATGTGCTGCATTAATAATTTGAAGGTATGACTGGAACAGCCACACAACAGTTTTATTTATTCTCAGTTTTGAAAGTTATCTTATTTTCAGTTATCTGTTTACGCATTTTCTCATGCTTCATGTTTCAGTTCCAGCTCTTAGCAGCTTTCAGCACGTCTGTCCTCTGGTGAAGTGATTAGCCCTGATGGGAAATGTACATACAGTATATCCTCCCGTGCACTGGCTCTGTCCAACGGTGCTTTCATCTGATAACATGGAAGAGTCGTCACGGTGAACTTAACTTCCTTTCCTCTGCTGTGAACTGTCAAAGTTCTGTGAACTTATTTCCGTCAAGTCAGCTGCATTAGCTGTAGAATGTCTTCTTTTTGCAGGTCAATATCGTCCTTAAGTTTTAGTTTTAAAGAATAAATTGTGTCTTGTATTTAAAGGACTGCATAGTCTTACCCACTATGAAGAGGGCTCTTTGTAAATGATGGTTGTATCTTTTGAAAAACAAAATAAAACATCATTAATGATTAGCCCATTACCGTCTTGCAGCATTTTAATTGTCTTATTTCTTCTGAGCTCACCTGTAGTGAGGAGCAGTGCTCCAGATAGGAGGGTAGTGCAGAGAACAGCTCGCCTGTCAGCACAGGACGGTATGTGGGTCTGCATTTATTACCCAGCAATTCATCATTTCCATGCTGGAGAGGGGAGAGCGCGGAGAGCTGAGTATGGTTATGTGGGGACAGAAGCGCCTGTCCTGGTTTGGTCTTTTCCTGTCTAGGCTGAAGAAAGAAATTGTTAGCTTTATGGGAACTGTAGTCCGTGGTCTCAAGAACATACATCATTTGAATCTGTTTCTGAAGTCTTGTCCTTGGTTTTGTTTACATTGATACATATTGATGATAAGTCACTTTGATAATGAAAAAAATGAATGAATGAATGAATAAGGAGGTTCATGTGGCAAAATGTAAACATTTGAGAGAGAGAGATTCAGTATCTCAGCTATATATTCCATCAAGCTAGACAATTAGCCAGCTATCACAGCATTGCTCTTCTGTGATTAAAAATAAATAAATGTAATGACTGATAATTTGATAATTAGGCTACTGTAGATTCAGTAGATCAGATTCATATTATTCATGAGCTGGCTTTGAATTATTACACAGTTATTACACTGAAAGATTTTATTATTTCCTCTTGGATTCTGCTTCTTCAGGATTTTTTGTTTTTATTCAGTTAATCTCGCTCATTTGTGTCATTGCACTCAGCTCAGTCATTTTGGGGCTTTTGGCTTGTTTCATTTCTTGAATTTTTTTTGACTCATTCTGCTTGTCTGACTTCCCTAAATTGGATACTTCAGTTATGGCTCATGTCCAGTGAGAGTGATGAGCTTAAACAAACGAGACACTGCACAGAAGACAGCTTATTCAACAGGGAGAACTTTCTTTGACAGTTCACGGGGGTGGCAATGTTGCATCCGATAGGTTGGTGGCACGGTAATGTATTTAAATGAGGTGAGGTACATTACTGGCCACAATGCAAAGAGAGAAGCATACTGTGCACAGTCACCTTCTCAGTTGCTGTCCCAGAAACGATCTGAGACTGGATGTCCTGTTTAGTCTAGCTTGTGTTTCAAAACATTGATCGAACATTTTGGGGCTCTTAATTAAATTCACCTGCTGTGCTGCCTCTTGTGTTCTTCACTCCAATCAGCAAAGGCACAGGAGGAGCAGGAAATTATGCACATCCATGGCATGAAAACGGGGAGCCAAATAAAATCACCTTCTGCAAAGAAAACTCGATCCAGAATGTTCACCAAAAAGTGCCATTTGTTCACAAACGAGCTCATGCAAGCTGTACGACAAGAGACATGGACTTCAAAATATTGATGCCAATAAATTGTCAGGATAGCATATTTTTATAGAGAGGGGAAAAAAGAAAACTCAATTGTAAACTTCAATTTTCAATTTTATAAGTGAAGTACACAGCTTGGACGTGTGCTCATATCTTATACTGTTAGCACCTAAATCCAAAATAAAACACAGTGATAACTATCTCTTTTTAAGGGAGGCCTCGGAAACAAGCGGACTCCGTGTGATAAAACAGAGACAGGCTGCAGTTCATCACTGCTACAGAGAACGGGCCCGCTCAGGAAATTGGAATATATGTTTTTTTTCCGAAGCCTTGATGGTCCAATTGTTTGGCGAAAGTGAAGAGATGGCAGAATTTTTATGTGTGTGTGTAGGTGTGCGTTCCCACAGCACGGAGACTTTATTGCTCATTATCTGAGGAACTCTGTCAAAATGACACATGATTAATCGAGGGCCAGAACTCCAGTCGCGTTCGCGGACGTTTTTATATTTATGGAGCACGGCCTGTCAGCTTTTTTTTTTCGCAGAAAAGAACATAACAATGTCGGATAAATCCGAACCATAACCAGCCGTACGGTACGTAGCTCTCCTCCTGTTCCCTGTTCAAAGTCACAATGGAAAACAACTGAATTAAGCTAGGAAGATGCATTGCACAAAATAAAGTCAAACTGTCAGTATAAAACAAGTATTTTCCTACACTCCACTACTGATTGCGTACTATATTTTTGCACTTTGTTGGAAGAACATATCAATGTTTTGTAATAAAACATATTTTATTAAACACACCTTTCTGGTAAATATGACATTATTTATAAACATGGGCTATGTCCTGCTTACATATATAGTACACACATCCATCAAAGAGGTACACAAGCTATTACATAATGTATGTAATCAAGTTCAATACATTATTATTATTATTATTATTATTATTATTATTATTATTATTATTATTATTATTTAGTGATCTGTTTGTCACTAAAAGACTGTTTACAATTACATACATTTGGATTCCTTGACATACACACGAAATACAGTAGTCACTAAACACTTCCGGTAAAAAAATTCACTTGCATATAGCCAAAACAGGCAATTTCTAGTGAAATAATTATTGAACTCTCCTGCTGTTCATTGGAGACAAAGAGATGGTAATTCTGCATGTTTAACCTTAAATATGTTGTTCAACCTCGATGCATTTACTTAAAAAGTCTGTGTTACATTTTACCCCGTGTTAGGTCTTGCCCCGCTCTCCCCTAATTATCGGACAGAATTTTTCTAATAACTCGTATTTTATTCTTCCTAACATATTTCCACATTATAAATTATGACTTTTTGACATTATGAATTATACCAGCCCTGCTGCTAAACTGTGAATCATTACGTCCAGGTAAATGCCAGGATGATGTCATAATTGGTTGCTGGAAGTGCAGTGTGACCTCTGTGACCTCTATGAAATGTTACCTGGGTAACATCTTAATCTGAAATACATTTCACATAATTATAGCTGCAGTGATTATTTATTATTTCCCAAATTCATCCAATAATTATTATTTTCTGTCACTCATATATTCATGAAAAAAGCAGATTTACTTTGGAAACTGGTGTAAGCTAAAATTCATTTTTCTTCCTAGTTATCATAATTAAATTTTTTTTAAAGTTATGTTTTCAAGGGCCATGATTCTTATCTGGGGTTACCCTGTGTCTCACTAATAATGTCTGTTCTAATGTCTGTTCCAAAAGGAACTTTAGTCACCACAGACCCATAAAAGGAGAGCTCATTAGGGGGTGCACCCTGGCTATCCAGGGGCTGAATAATTTATGAATGTGGACGAAGAGGTCAGCCCACATTAAATGGCTGCCCATTTCATCACACAGTACACTGCATGAGTAGATGAAGTATGCTGGTACAATCAGATCAGAATTACAGCCCCCCACCACCATTAAAAAAAATACTCTATGGTGTCAGAACAACAAAGGGTGATATTTTACCTTACCTCAAGTAACGGCTATGAAACCTTGCCCAAGGCAGTGTGTTAACTTTTACTCCCTCAGTGCATTCAGCTTCTCCGAGGCATAGAACAGCACTCCCCCTTATGTCTGCGCTTTAATTATGATTAAATGCCAAATTGTGGACCTGTAAAACACTGGCTTCACTCCTTTAGAAATATACGGCCATTGTCACAAAATGGAATGCTCCTCTATGGTTTTTGAACATGTAATCGAGTATTAGGTCAAAAAAGAAACAAAAAAAAAAGAGAAAAGAAAACAGTGTGAAACATTGTATAACAATAGTGTTTTTAATCATGAAAACCTGACCATAACAAAATGATTAATATGAACATTGAATGAACAGTCACCATCCTTATGAAGCAAAAAAATCTGATTCAGTTTCTCAAATATACTGACCTCAAACATGTTTTGACTGCACATTTGAGACCAGGTTTTAGAGATAAGATTCACATTCACCATTTAAATGATTATTTTTCTTCACACTGCCATAACCAAATGCCATAGTTCTTCTGAAAATCACACAAAACTATAATGCTGAATTTATTAAATATTTATCAATATTAAAATTGTGTTCCATAAAACAGAAATATTAACAGAGAACCTTTATAAGGCATACAATGACACAACATTGATCTCTCATGGGATTGTTTTTACAAAACTTTATTGAGCCCTTAATTAATTAATGAATTTATTTTTAATTTTTATTATTTATTTATTTTTTTTGTATTGCCATTGAAAAAGACTGGGAACACTTCTGGATTTACATTTCATAAAGATATTAGAAGGTGTACATACTAAAGTGACTCAAATGTGAAGCTCTGGATATCATTCTTCCTAGAATTTATGCATTTAACCTAAATGTATTAAACACAAAGGAAAATACTCGGTGGAACATTAACATCACATTTCACATGTAAATAATATTAAATATCTAACATTTCTTCAGCTTGACATTTACTGAGACAATTTATGTGCCATGCAAACTTTAAAAGAGTGCTCAGCACTGGATTATTGTGTTACAGTAACCGCTAAAACAGAGCAGAACTGTTCAGCCTATTTCATTTTCGTATTCGTATTTATGCTTCTTTTAAAATTCAGCACAGATCTCTGGAATGAATTTCAAGAAAATAAAAATGGCATCTCTATGCCTTGATAAAGAATAGGAGCCGAACTTTCTTTCAAAACTGGATTGAAAATCACAGTGGAGGCATGTGTTTTACTTCAAAATGATTTTTTATGTAGAATTCAATTGTCCAAACTGGGCGTTTTGATGCAAATGTGTAAGTGAAATAAGCAGATAAATAAACATTTTATATTTTATGCGTAATGTTATATGAAATCCCATAAATGTCACTGCGTCATCTACGTGCTTTCTAGGCACCTGGAAAATACATAAAGTTGCACTTTGCATTTACTGTACGATTGAAAAAACAGTTGACTTCAAGTTCACCACATATTTAGATGAATAATAACATGCCGACATCATTAAGCATCTCCGACGACTCGCCGCGGCATAAAACACGTTTATGGAGATGCCGGTTAAGTACTTATTATTCCAGCGGAAGCTGCGGTAATGAGACGGATAAGCCGCGTGATTTACAGTGCGCGCCACGCGCGACGCTGCGTTGATGGCTGCTGACATTTCACGGCTCTTGTGTTTCTGCGTGTTGCGCCTGTCAGCGTCTGTCAGCCGTAAAGACCGTCATTTTCAGGCGAACAGCTGAGAGAAAGGGCACGGCGGCGGGCACCTCCGATCGTTCGCCGAGGACGCGCCTCAGCCGAAGGGTCTGCTCCGTGTCAGCGCGCGATTACAGTTGAGCTCCCCCGGATCATGTAAGGGCAAAGTGGGAGAAGTTCAGACTTTTATGGGCGAGGTTCTGGGAGTCGAGTGCGATGACAGGCTGCGCTAAACGTGCGACGGCTCCATATCGGCGTATTTTATTAATGGCGTTTCTGGAATTGGGTTATGCACAGCCGGATGTGTAGCTCCTTATCTCTTTACATTGAACAGGCCGTTATCACATCGGAAGCGATTAGCTCTGAGCAAATATTTTGAATAGCTTTGTCTTACATTTTTATTTGGTTCTTTGTAAAACTCTCCATTATCTCAGTGATTTTTTTCAAAGATGTATTATTACTTAAAACTTACTTTGCTTAGTAATTACATGGTATAAAGCCTGCACAACACATTCATAAGCGTGGCATAACACACGCCATAATCAGTTATGACAGCGTATTAAAACTGGTATCCTTAAACAACAAGATTCACATTCAGCTGAATTCCTGTCATACTGTTGGGAGGAGACAGATTTTAGGTCGCGATACTGCTGTTATCTTTTGCATTGCTCTCTTGCTGTTATTGATTTCTGTATGACTAGATAAACAGATTTGCTGTATTGTATTTGCTATACAGAATTACTGTATATTGAACTACATGACTGATAGTTGCCTTCCACTTGACAAATGGTTATTTTCTTACGTTATTTTCAAGGTGGTCGGGTATTCCGTTATTATTCCTTTAGAGAAA
>CM077301.1:30844165-30884165 GCA_039654925.1 Anguilla pacifica | reverse complement strand
AATGTGGATGTAGACGGGGAGTTCCAGGGTTCACCACCAAGTAAACCCATCAGTGTGATGAGACGTACCCCTTCCAGAGGCAGTCGCAAGGTCAAAGGGCACGGAATTCTAAAAGAAAACCAGATGAAAGTTTTAAAATGAATGTAACACTTTGACGTCATGCCTTAAAATAAATAAATAAATAAATAAATAAATAAATAAATAAATAAATAAATAAAACGTGTTTGTCAAGCAATGAAAAAAACAAACCTGGCACACATAGGAAATAGGAACCTTAGTGGGTGTTTCTACATTGTCGCACCAAAACTCCTGCCATTTTGTTTAAGTACAGTATAGTAGTCTAAACAATATGCTGAAATGTTGAAACTGTAAGTAAGAATTAGTACTTATACACCTTTCCACACATGAATGAATTTTGCTGGCTGTGTGTGTGGAATTTCTGCATCATGAATATTCCTGTATCATATGCCTTCTGTTTCCCCAAGCACCACAACATTTTGCACTGAGATTTTCCCACGAAAACACAGAGTCAGTTTCTGTAACTCTCTTTGGGTTTCAGAATGTCTTCACACACTCAGCTATATTTAATGTGGCATTTGCTTACCCTTTACTGAAAAGATATTAAATAAATTCTGATCTGTAAGTAACAGATAGAAAAATGCTTTAATTTAATATCTTCATTTAATCTTGCTTTGATGCCTTCTCGGCGTTCAGTGAAAATCAATAAAAATTTGTCACATAATGGAAGGCTAAAGAGTGGGAAAGGTCTGCTCGCACTGCCGTAAGACTGTATGTCAACAGCTCCCTTCCCACGTAATCCGGATGGTTCCGTTAAGAAACCGCTCATAACACGCTAAGCCTTCTTTAATATCAAAAAAGGCCCTGGCAGGGAAGCAGTCAGCCGGTGGCATAATGTGACCTTCAAACTGTATGTGCAGCAAACAGACCAAGTTTATTCAAATACATCCCACTGTCTGTGATCACTGATTAGCATGCAGAGCGGAATAGAGACTTCCAGGTTGACTCGACCACGTTACGAAACAGTCCTTTCATCAAAACGGAAAGAAGGACAGGCACAAATGAAATTTAAATGAAATTTAAAAAAACAATAACCTGTTGAATTTTTTTGTACCTCTCTTTTTATGATCTAATGTCCGAGCGAGAAACGAAGATCGTTTATGTTTTAGCCATGCAGAGACGGACATTCTCCGCTCGCGTTTTATTTTTCCACACCTGACTGAATTAACGAGAAAGGAAGGGGTTAAAATTACCTGCAATATCACGCGCGGCTTCCATTTATCACACTAAGCTCCCGACACGAGGTGGACATGTTTATCAGCACCTCACCGTGGCTTCCTGTCCGAGAGCATAAATAACCCCGCTTCCCTCGTAGCCTGTGGCCAGCAGGGGCCCAGAGGCTGATATCAATATAGAGGCATCATTCAGGAGGTCCTACGATACGGGAGATTACCGCCGGTACATTTATCTGGAATTAGAAAACGTTTAGTGAATCATACCCGCAACGATATGTTACAACTGCGATATTTTTATGCGTGTTATTTAAGAGCGCTGAGGTTTGACTGATGCAATATATTTGCCTGGGACAGCAGTCAAAACCATAATCTTTTCAATCCTTAAAGGAAACCGTAATTAATTCCTTTCTGTCGGGGGGCCCGGGTATATATTCTTTAAAATGTTCGTAATGTGACTTATATATGACTGCAATGAAATATGAAACCGCCAGTGTTTTCGGAACTTATTTTGGAAAGGACTCCTCAACTCTGGAGTGCAGTACCGTACAAAGTAAACAGAACTGTCCCGCTCAGTGTAATCCCCGCTGGCTGGGGGCAGTTAGTTATGGCCGGTAAAACCGTATTTACTCCAGCTCTCATATATCATTCTAACCAAGATGTCGTTTCTGCGGACAAGGAAAAGAAACCAAAAAAAAGAGAGAGAATTCTGCTCGTGGATCAGTCAACTTTTTTGGAAGGGTAGCAATGGAATTGTATGCAGTGGTGTGCTTGTTTTGAAAGATCCATTCTTGGATTGGGCAGATCTAAATCGATCCCAGACGAAGCTCCCATGTTAACTTACTGAAATGCACTGCAGCACCTTTCCAGTGTCTACTGCCCCTGGTTTTCCCTGGAAACATACAATATGGCAGAGTATTCCACTTTCGCATTCAGGCAAGGAAGTGATATCTGTTCTGTAGAGTTTGTGATGGACCCCTCTTGGTTAAACTTCCTTCCCATGTCCTAGATTAAAATATGCAGTAGATTGATTTAGTTTCTTGTCTGTTTAGCCTTCTAAAGCATCTTGAGCTAATGCAGTAATTTCAAGTGCAAGTGCTTCTCACTACAGTTCCGTGTTACACATATGAGGGCGTTCTGCTGGTACACTAAACTGATCTCTATTTGAAATATAGCCTATTATAAGCATCCATTTAGAATTCCACAAAAGCCTAATCTATTATGCAATTCATAACCTCAATATGATAAGTAAATAAATACATAATTAATAAATAAATAAATTTGTGTGCACTGTAGTGCAATGAAATGCTCTGTCAGATGTGAGAAAGGTCAGTTGGGGCTTGTATAAACGACCTATCTAAACAGAAAGAAAATGTGATGAGGATATCAAAGTTGGGACTTAAATAATTCCAAACTCTACAGATGTGTAGGTATTCTTTCATCACGATACATGTTGCATTCATATTCTTCAGCTTGCTTTTACACAAATACTTTATAACTTCCATCATAGCACTCGATAAGTTGTGCAGACTAACATTCGCTGCATACACACAGCCACATACGCACACACACACACACACACACACATACACACACACCAGATACTCTCACACACACACACACACACACACACACACACACACCAGACACTCACACAAACACACACACTTACACACCAGACACTCACACAGACACATACACTTACACACCAGACACTCACACAGACACACACACTTACACACCAGACACACACGCGCACACACACACACACACACACACCAGACACACACACACACATACACTCACACACACACACACACACACACACGCACACACACACTGCTGTCTTGTTCTCTGGTTTATTTCTTTATTCTCGTGTTTTGGCGGACGGCAGCGAGCTCTGCTGCTGTCCTGGCTCAGTTAGCTCCGGGCGCTTCTCCCCTTGTTTTCCCGCCTGGAGCTAGCGGCCCGCGGGTCTCCCCGGCGGCTTCGGCGCGTCCTTTGACCCCCCCTGCTTGGGATGCAGGCGGGGGGGCCGCTGCACCCGCGGGACCCTGACAGAGCCCCGCCCCAGGGGCCCTGCGTCCTGCGCGGCTTCATCAGGCGCGGGCGCATCGGGGGGCCGCAGTCACCGCAGAGAGAGCACGCCGCAGTTTCTGCAAGTAAAACCGCTAATCGTTTACCTCGCAGAGCGTGACGCTGTTCACACGCAAACTCGCTTCTTACGTCAGTCACCTTTGCGGTACAACATTCGAGCAGCTTATGAGCACCACTGCTCTGCGTAATAAAGATTCTTCTATAGTCTAGAGAGATCAGCTTTACTCTCGCATGCTTTTTAGAGGTCGTCATGTTTGAAGGTAACAGCCACTACATTGCTATGGCTCTAAATGATTTAGGACAACACAGAGACGTTTAAAACTATTTAATTACATTACATTACGGGCATTTGGCAAACGCTCTTATCCAGAGCGACGTACAACAAAGTGTACAACCATAACCAGGAACAAGTATGACGAAAACCCTAGAGAGAAGCACCGGTCCAAGTGCAGGGAACAACCGCATAGTTCAACTTGGACCCTGAAGGTTAAACTGATTAACACTAACACAACGAGAACGGCAACAACGCAGTGGAGAAAATACAAGCAGTAGTTAAGACAGTTGTTATTACAGCTTGCAACTGTTTTCCTTCCTGTATGCCCTGGCTTAGTTTGGTTTGCACACAGAAAAGTTCTATCAGTATGCACAATAACTTATTTTTGGGGGGTGGGAGTGGATATTATAAACTAGTTCCTGACAGGAATGACATTTGAGTAGAGTGTGGAAGATGAGCACGCATAAAATGAATACACATCTGAAGAAAAAAAAAAGATTAATGGTGTCAGATTCGGGGCTGTACTGAGAAAAAAATATACTGTAAATGCAGTGCAGTCACAAATGATCATAATCATAATCTACCTGAATAAATGGCACAAACAGATTCTGAATAAGCTAACAGGGGTATCGAGAACAAGCACGAAACAGTACTAGCACTAAAGCAGCAACATGAAATCCAGCAGACCACCTGAAGGCAAATTGATTTGTACGCTCTGTTTGGTGCATCAAGAATACAAGTTCCATTTTCTGAAAAGACCGCTAATGATTATCAGTGTGCCTTTCGTGATTTATGGAATATGACGCATGTAAAAGTTTATAGATAAGGATAAGGCAGTTCTGCAGCAGCCTTCGCCTTTCACAGTGAAGATTTACTGAGCTTATTTGTGGCTCTGAATTTATATGACCAGTTATTGTTTCCAGAAAACTAGCTCTGGTGCGCTTTTCTGCTAAAATAATAAAATTTCCATTGCAAGTCTGCTCATAATTTTGGATGTTGAAAGTCTATGAAATATTTAGAAAAACTATTTTAGTTTTATTGTGTTTATTACAGTTATTGTGTTCATTGTGTTTATTACATTTTCTATAATAAACTAGCATATGAAAAACTATAGTATATATTCATAAATGGACAAAGTCATAGAGAACTAAGACACACAGAGTCATTATCCAGGAGAAACAGTTTTTTGTCATGTAATTCAGCAATTATAACTGGTTTATAACTCATATACATGTAGTAGTGTAGCTTAACTGCCTGCAACACACATACACACATACTGTTGCTAAAGTAATAATAATAATAATAATAATAATAATAATAATAATAATAATAATAATAATAATAATAATAATAACAACAACAACAATGATAATAATAACAACAATAATAATATTAATAACAATAACAATAACAATAATAATAATAATAATAATAATAATTATTATTATAATCATGCATATATATGGAGAGAGAGAAAGAGAAAGAGAGCTCCATAATGTTTGGGACAAAGACATTTTTTCTTCATCCACAATTTTAGACTCGAAACAATTCACATGTGGTTAAAGTGCACATTCTCAGCTCTTATGTAAGGGTATTTTTTTTACACTTTGGTTTCACCATGTAGATATTACAGCATTTAGTATATGCACACACACACACACACATATACACACACTCACTCGCATTCAGAAAAGCATCGGTGTTAGATGCAACACCAGCTGTACCCTGGTTGTAGCTTTGAAAGCGGTGCCTAAATGAGGACTGTATTTCATCCCTGATGGAGTCAAGTGCCACTCAGAATGAGGACAATAGCAAGAGCTCTCTTGGAGAGGCAGCTAATGAGCTCTATAGAGCGGCTGTGCTGCTGTAGCATAAATGAATCAATGGCTGCGATACAACACCACCCTGCAGGCGCCTCCTGAGTCAGACACACTGTTACCTTTGTGTGACACAATGGACTGACCTGCCCTCTGATTGGCCGGAAAAGCATGAGCAGCTATGCATATATCATACTCATTAATTACCATTTGCTTAAGTAGTGCTATTGACATTCAAGGGGAAGGGCAATTTTGATCTGACCCTGAAAAGCTCTTGAAAATTGGCATCCTTTTTATATTGCAATAAAATATGGGTAAATGTGATTGCCAGATCCATTTCCTGTAAGGAATACACAAGCGCTCAGTTTCTGTGAGCTTTCCTACAGTAGCTGTGCATTCCCATTCTGAAGAATAACATATAACTCAACATAGATTTTTATTTTAAAAGTATCATGCACATGTCTCTAGAATTGCATGCTGTACTGAAACAAAGAGGAATATGACAAAAGTACTTCAGCCCTTAATTTTCACTGATGTAACAATATTTAGAGTTTCTATTCAGAATTTTGGTGAGTTGAGATATCACTACAACTTACCAAACATATTTTGTGAAGAAAAAGTGTAACACATACATTTACAGTACTTACAAAGTTACAAATCTTGATTCAAAAAGCTGTTGTCTTCTCTTGACCATGTCCTTGTGTCGAAGTGTCTATTTTCCAGAAGCAATGGCACACAGCACATTGACACAGCCAATAGTGTGCAGCGCAGGGTGCACTGGGCGTGGCTACTGAATCTTGGTATTTTTGTAACCAGAGGCGAGGAGCACACAGCTCACAGTGCACGGCACAGGTGGAAAATGGGCTGGATTAGGCTGAATATCTTATCGGTGGGTGTGTTGTAGCTGGATTCAGTCATAGAAAATCAAATGACCTCTTTTCATTCTCATTAAGAGCCAAGCACTATGTGTCCCATCGTACTGCTAATTACTGTGGTCTACAGCAGTATATTCAAAGCAAAGGACGAGGATATACTCATCAGAAGAAGCTTCCTAAGAGGAACTTGTCTTGTGTGGGTGCAGAGTAGGGCTGACTTTTTCCAAAAATTGAATTTGAATGAATCTCATAAAAAAGAAAAATTCGTCAAGATTTTACACCGTGAAATTTTCTGCAGTCTCACAATAAAAATGAAAAGATTTTTCAAGTTCACGTTGCATTTATTCTAATTCTTCTCATCTCATTTTCACAGATGTGTGTAAGGAAAAAAACAGAATACAGCACCCTGGGACCACAGTGGAGTATAAGAACAGCCATAAACAATACAAAAACACCGTATATTTCAGCATATTAAAACAATTGATTATCTTTTGAACAGGTTATGATCATGAGCGCATTTATTGCTAAGTTAGCGACTCGCTGGGCTGCAACTTGCGCCAAAGACCTTGTCTGAGCAGGCGGGCGGCACAGGCGCGAATCGTAGACTAGGCTGACTCCAGAATTTCAGTGCACTGCTTGGTCTTCACTGACACACTCCAAACAGCACCTCTCCTCCCACTTCTGTGCACAGCGAGTCACCATATCACCAAACAGGCTGAGGCACGGCATAATCCATGACGAAAATACCGCTTTACCAGTGCAATGGCTTTATAGCTTGCGCCGGCCAGAAAATAGAGTCCTCAGTGTCAGTATGTCAGTTCTGCATGTGTGATGCACTACAGGCCTCAACTAACGTATTCCCCTAAAGGGATAAGTAAAGTTGGACAGAATATATGAACATAAAATGTGGGCTCCAATAATACTAATGCCCTAAAAAGTATCATAATGAATGCTCCTCTTCCATAAATTTATCAAATAAATTCATAACAAAGTAAAAGCAGAAATCATGATTTTATGGACCTTGGTTTACACAATTACATTATGACTATTTTAGATGGGTTAATTTTTGCTTTTCAGAAAATGAGTGAAAAGTCAATAGCGGTCTGGCAAACCATAGGGCAACAGGTGAACCACATACTCTTTCTGTGTGACGACATGCTGCCCTGAGCCATATCAAACACTTCTTTTGAAAACAGTGCCTCAGTGGTGCATTATAAACTAGCCTCACGCAAAAAAATAATACATATCAGTTGCTGCCGTGGGTTCTGTTTGAGAGAGGGGTGAAGAAATGGATGTGTGTTTGCAGCTTGAACATTAGCGGAACTCAGAAAACATAGATCTTTTTGGGTGACACGGATAATTCACTCACAGTCGGAGATTGATGGCTACAAGGAGTCCATAAAAGATGCTACTGCTACATTCTCCCTGTATGATTTATTGAAGCACATTGTCAAGGGTTGCGCCAAACAAGAAACGTAGCTTCAGATGCCTCGCTTAAATATTCAAGAAGGCCCTAATGGGCGTTATTATTCAGGCTCCTAGTGAAGCCGAGGCTCTGGTGGAACAGCCACGCTGGTCTAATGAGCTTCCACAGGACATAACAGGAAAAGGAAAGGAGGGGTGAAAAATGTCAAAAGCAAACTGACCTGTGCGGCCATTTTGTGTCTCTTTCTAACTTAGGTAATTGCAGTACTTTGCACAGTGACCAGAACTCTACTAATTTTACTGCTAAATGAAAATGTCTCATACAATAATTTTTGTCTACTACTAGACCAGTTACTTCACTTTTTCATCTAAAGATAGCCCTGGTAATCCAGCCACAGGTTAAAAATTAGCATGTTCTTTTTTGACAAACCATATTAATTTTGTTGTCTATACCAATTATGGCTTAACATTCGCCTGATTTGGTAGAATGTAAAAACCACAGGGTGACATCTATGAACATCTATGAACTTCTATGAACATCTACAAGCTTCTGTGAACATCCATGAGCAACTATGAGCGCCTATGAGCTCTTGACTGCAATATTAAAATAAACAATAAAGAAAATATTCAGGAAGAAAAGAAGGGGTAAAATTGTCTTAGGGAAGAGTGACTCTATTTTGAGGATGTCAACAGACAGAGAAGCAGAGAGAAAGCTTGGAATGGCTACAGGACAAACTGTGCGAACCCCAGAGGTTCAGAGTCTGGGGAAAGGCCCCTACCCCTGACCCCTGAAAATATGTTTCCACAGCCGGTTCCATAACTCTCCGGCCAACAGTTAAGGACTTCCTGTTTGAAGGGCGGACGTGAGGAAGCTCCGGATCACTGGAGGTGTTCCGTTCGACAGCGCGAAACCCCGGAGCTCTGGAACCCGTTTAATTTACGCGAGGTCTCATCACCTCCGCGGAAAAGCGCACGCGAGAGGGAACTCTGTGTTTACGAATGCTGATAGGTCCGTTTTTTAAGGCCGTGGCAGAGTCAGAGGCCGGTCTCAGCTCTGACGGCTGTGGTTTGGGCTGCAGGTTTTGCGCCCGTGGTGGAATGCTTGCGGTGGTGTGGGCTGCGACGCTGATGAACGGTCAGCCGCGGAAGAGTCATAGCGCGGATCTCAGCCCCGCCCTACAGGACGCTAACGGCTAGCACGGACCTTCGAGGTCTCAGAGCAAATACCTGTCTCTTCCATGTGAGGTCCTGGGGTGTTTTTTCTAACACCCTGCCAAATCAGTCATTGCCCCCCCCCCCCCCCCGGTTGCTCTGCTGGTGTCCGTCAGAACCCGGGGTCGAAGCGCGCGGCATCTGTCATCTGGCCCTGCCGTCATTTCAGGCTGTGCGGCAGGAGGGGGGCATCATCGCTACACATTTCACCCCCACCTCCCCACACCCCTCACCACCCCACCCCCTCTTCTCCTCGTCTGGCTCTTGGACAGCACGGTGGAGCCCCATGCTGCTCGGACCGCCCCCCTGCCCCCCCGCCTGCAGTCAGCGGTGGGCCCCCCCTCCCTTTCTCAGGCATATGCTTCCACTTTAGCTCCCTCTTCACGGGGGGGCGGGGCATCTGAGGCATCAACTCTTTTTTTTAACACGTTCCCCTCGCGGAAAAAGGTTGCGTACGGGAAGGGGGAGGGCCGAAAATACCGGCGGTGCGATAAGTCATTAGTCATCTTTCTCTGTACATATGTTGGGCTGACCCGCCGTATGCTAATTCACGCGGCGCTGGTCTGGCATATGGCTGCGGGAGGAATCCCAGCTGATGGGTCCCTCCTGCGTGGGGCCTCGTCACGGGCCGAACGTCCCGGAGCCTGGTCGTTAACGCCGGGACGAAGGGGTCCGCTAACGGGACGCTCCCCCTGCTCCGAGGTCAGCTCGAGGGCACAGGAAACGGAGGCGGGGGCGAAGGGAGGGACGGTTCAATCAAAGCAGGTCGTAACAGGCAGCAGTGCAGTGCGATGGCAAAGGAACTGGTCTTGTAACCTAAAGGTTGTCGGTTGCAGGATCGACTCCAGGGTAGTAGGACATTGCCTTTGTACCTTTGAGCAAGGAACTTAACCTGTATTGCTCAGTATATATCCAGCTGTATAAATGGATGCAATGTAAATGCTATGGAAATGCTATGTAAGTCGCTCTGGATAAGAGCGTCTGCTAAATACCTGTAATGTAATGTGACAACACAGTGTCTGGGATGAATGTAATGCTTCTCAACAAACATCAGAACAAATAAATATACAGTTTACCTCCATATTTTGATGCTTTAGAGTATATATAGTAAAAGAGACGAACAACAAAATTAACCATGGCAGTTCAAATCAGCATAATTTTCCAAGCATATTATTGCCTGGTGTATGCCTTCAGTATTTATAAACTAAACAGCAACAGAATGATCTCATCTGGCAGACCATAGGCCTTCCATATACCCAAATTTGAATGAATAGTAAAGATGAATAGAAATCGTACGGTGAATATTCACTAATTGGACAAAAGTCATCACTCCAGAAGAGGCAATAAGAATACGATGGGGTCCCTTGGCTGGGGACCTTGGTCCTCAGCTGAGCAGGCTAGTCGTATCCACAGCTATGCATGGCGGCTAGCCACAGCTGAAGCCATGTAGGGTTCCACGTTGGCCTCCACAGCCACATGAAGTGGCACCAGCGTCAACGATGCTAATACCGCCCCCCCCCCCGGAGCAAGCGTCATCATCGGACACGATGGACAGCTAAGAAGAAGTATGTGTGAGTGTGCATGTCTGTGTGCATGTATGTATGTGTGTGTGTGTGTGTGTGTGTGTGTGTGTGTGTGTGTGCATGTGTGAGTGTGCATGTCTGTGTGTCTGTGTGCACACGTGTGTGCGTGTGTGTGTGTGTGTGAGTCAGCTCATCCAGACCCTGACCCTGAGATGAGACAGTAAAGAAACCTTGTGCTGATTGGTCAGGCTGCATGCAGTGAGCTGGCAGCCCCAGTGCTCTGCATTGTGCTACGCTCCGAGCCCTTAGCAGACCCAGCACCCCACAACCTCTAATTATTATTAATCCACAGCAATTAAATTCCGGACATTTCTGTCCTCCCGTCTCGACGAGCGTGTTCCTCGCTGACGCTCGTGGAACACGCTAAATCCGTGTATCGGCCCGCTCGCCACGGCAACCCTTTATCAATTCCAGCACACGCAAGAGCTAAAGCCCATATCTGACGGAGAGCTGATATCAAATACGTTCATTAGGCTACATGCCTCGCTTGGTTAATTATATTTAAAGAGTCGCCTCCACTTTGAATCTACGTCTGGTAGCATTACTGCGCGCCACAGATCCCTAATTTCAAGAAGGAAGGGGGCTGAGGGCGCCCCCCCCCTCCCACCCCCCCCCTTTTCCTTTTTTTCCCCAAACTATTCTGGACAGGCTGCCTGGGCCCCCTGAGGAGATGAGCGTATTCAAATGTATCTCCATCAATGAGCACAGTAATTATGAATTCAGCACTAATTAGTATATACACTACTTTCCTCGCATATTTGATTTCCACTGTGAGATGGTAATAAGGGATATGCCCATTTTTGTCTTATCTCATAAAAATTCAAGAATGTTCGAGAGAGGGGGGGAGGGCAAAAGGAAATGGGGGGATGCATTAAACACCAAAAAAAAAAAAGAAAGAAAAAAAAACTTTGGAGATAATTGGTCTGGTTACTGAGGGGGATAAAACAACACTGTTACAGTACCTTGCAGCTAACCCTCTGTTGTCTAAATATCCTTTTTAAGGACAAACTGCTCCAGCAAATAACCATCATGCTTTTTTCTTAGCCTAGTTTCATTTTTTTTTTTTCTTTCCCTGGCTAAATATGTCATGAGTCCTACAGAAGTGCTTCTCGTGGCTGGTGGCACTGTTCTCATTGTATATTTACACTGATTGTTTGGAAATTGTATATCGCAATTTCCGTGTACATTTTTAACCCGCAAAGTTGTACGTAGTTCCCGTTCTCACACGGCGCTGACAGAGCTTAATCGCACAAGAACACGAAGTTCGGAGCAATCAAATTGACTTACGCTTTGTGTGTTACCGGAGCTGGAGATTTAATGAAGAGAAAGATTTGATCTGTCGTAGTGGCTGTTTCCTGCGAATGTTTTAATTACGCGAGTACGGAGCGTTCAGACGGGAGAGGCGTGTCAGGGTGCATTGTGGGAAATGAATCCGATATGGAATGATGAAAGGGTCCAGGTCAGTGTGCGTTATGTTCCTTTCAATGCGAACATCCTCATTCTTCCTCCTGTTTCCTCCTTGCCCCTGTATCACACATTACATTTTTAAAATGCGTGTATTCTTTATTTATCCAAACGAGTCCAGCAGAGATAAGATACAGAAATAAATAATAATAATATTATAATCATTAATTAATAATATTATGATTCATAATTATAATAATAATGAAAAACAAAATCTGGCCATGAGGTTACAACAGACACTATGAAATGCAACACAACACAACACAATAAATAACAACCAGCAGGAAACGGAAGACGTCTCACTGAACGCACAGGTCAACAGCACCGTGGCTGTCACATGAAGAACATATGTCAGCTTTTTTTACCATCGGTAACAAGCTTTGAAAAACATACCAAGAGGATGATATGGTTTCCATGTAGTTCAGCATGGGGCACAGGAATTAAAATTCATATTTTCAAATTCAGAAGGGTGAAACAGTGAGAATCAGAGCAGAGCAGAGGTTGCAATTGCATGAATTCCAGGTAAAGACTACTAGGATTAAGTGGAATTTATTGTGTAAAGAAAACTTATCCCCTCTCTCTCTTTCAGCCTTCCAGTAAGACCATGTAGGATTTCAGATTATATTCTCTGGAAGTTGATGAAAACAAAAATATTCAACTAATGCACTTACAGTTGTACTTATTAGACAAAACCATCCATTCAGCTTAGCTACACTGGTTTTCTCTTCAATATATACAATATATACTGATTTACTATAACAGAGGCCTGTAGGATATCAAAATTTTAAATTTGTGATGTGAAATGGAAAACTGTTATGTACTTAAATATTCTAACTGCATTTTCACCCTTGATTAGCATTTAACATAGAAATGTTTCATATTATTTTGCATTTTAAATTATTATATATTAATTTTTCACTTAGGATCATTCTCTTAAGTGCAAAAAATATTTATTATTCCACTAAGATAAGTAAATTATCCACAACAAAAATATATAATTTTAAGACTAAATAAATAAATAAATAAATAATGCCAATTAGTGATGGATGCATATATCATTGCAACCTAACAGAGAAACCTTATTTAATTACTGTGACTTAGGAACCAGTAGTTTTATCCAGATGACCCCCTGACCCCTCCTCTCTGTCGTTGACCTCCGGTGACCCCCGTTCCCCCCACGGCATGATCTGATTGGAGGCAGATACCTCCTGTAGATCAATACGCTTTTGTTTCCAGACTGGAGCTGTAATCCGAACCAGAGCGCATAAATCTGCGTCCAGTTTACCAGCGACAAAGGCCATTTAAACGCACCAGACAAAACGAATGTTTCAGGTCTGCTACAAGTTTGCATTTGTAATAATAATAATAATAATAATAATAATAATAATAATAATAATAATAATAATAATAATAATAATAATAATAATAATAATAAACAACAACAACAACAACAACAACAACAACAATAATAATAATAATAATAATAATAATAATAATAATAATGAGCTCAAATGTTTTTTCAATAGGTAACTGTAGGCGACAACTCTTTTTCCAGGAAGATTTGTCAGCACACCCTCAGAAAACTATCGTACTGTTGATCAATGGTTTTATAGCCATTGCCCCAGGCTTAAAAAAAGAAGAGACTTCGGATTCTAAACAGTGGTCCGCACTTTAACAGAGCTAATCTCTTGTTCCAGTCCAGCCTTCCAGATCAGCAGGCTGTAAATAAGTTTTTAAAAACACATGTTTGGAACAAGGCGAGTGGCGGGGGGCTGGGGCGGGTTGGGGGGGATTGGGGGGTGGGTTAGCGAGCTAAAGGGATTGAGCGCCGTTAATCTCTCCGCAGCGGAGGGGGATATCCAGCGCTCTCGTCCTCCTCTTTTGTTGACAGGAGCGGGCCTCCGCCGCGGCAGGGACCGGGGGCTCGGGGGCGCCGCTCCTTCAGAGCGCTCCGCTATCAGCCCGCCGCACGCGCGTGGCGCTAGCCCTGCGCCGCCGAGATAGGCTGGCGCGGGACGCCGCGGCGGAGCGTCGCCCCGAAACGCGCGCGCGGAGGCCGGCCCCGCCGCGCGCGAGAGAGGAGAGGAGAGGCCCGGGGAGCGCGGGCGGCCGTCGCCTGTCGACGACGCGGAGAGAGCCCGGCCCCGCCTCCTCGCCACCGGCTCTTATTGGACTCTGCGTGCTCGGCTGCTTTTATTATGACAGCCTGAATGCTGGGGAGGGGATTAATCTGTTAAGCAGACATCAGAGGCTGTCTAATGTTTAATGCAGGAGCCCGAGCGTGCGGGCCCCGATAATGAATACAAACATGGCAACATCTTATTTTCCTCTGTTTGCGTTAGGAGGGCTGGAGAGCTTGACATCCGTACTCATCTCTTCTTCTTTCCCCCCCCCCCTTCCCTCTCCCTCTGTTTTTGGGAGGAGGGAGGGGAGGGGGGGTACGAAATGTTGGAGGGGGTCTATCGTCAACCGCAAAAAGATCTGATTTGTTAAATTCTTCCATTTAGGGCATCTGCATGAGGGCTGTAATATTTGGAAGCCGTCACCTGTAATAATGATGTATTGATATGGGGGGCGGTGGGGGATGTAAAAAGGTCACCCGGCGGGGTGTAATTGCCTTTTTCATACCCCACTACTTTTACTGGGCCAGACGCCTGGCGCGCTGGCGGGGGCCGTAAACGTGCCATCTCCCGGGCGCAGTGATACGTGCCAGCCCTTTCCCTGGCCGGAGACCGCAGCCCCGCGCCTGCCCGCGGCTGCCGTGGAAACCGGCTGTCAGGGTCGCTTCCTAAGGCGGTAGAAGCCTCCACTCGGCCAATGGCGGAGTTTAAACGGGCCGGGCCTTCGCTGAGAGACCGAAGGAGGAGGGAACGCCGGTCCTGTGTCGGGATCGGAGACGCAATCTCACGACCGAGCACCCGGAGACTCGGAAGTTCCTCCTCGGTGTGGACCGGAGAGTTGAAAGTGTACAGCAAACACCGGCAGCGTTAAGCAAGCTCTCACGGTGTTGGAAAACTTGACATTGTGCCCAGCTGACTCAAAGTTAAAAGAAATATTCTTCCAGAGTTGATTTGACCCCATTGTTAATATGCTTCCATATAAATGTGGAACAAACGTGTGTAAAGTTTGGAAGACGCTTAGATATTGGTGCCTGGATAATCAGTTCAATCTTTTAGTCCCCCTATAACTCATGAGTAATATCAGTACATTCCAAGCAGCACATGTAACAGAAGGAAATTCCATTCATTCAGATTCAAGCTGCATATGTGCCAAATGCTAAGCATTGTGTTTGGATTGGGTTTACTGGACATGACAATTGCTTAACATCAGACAATTTCTCAGTTTAGCTTTTGTGACCATATTACTGTACATGATAACTTTTTTAGACAATTAAGGTAATTCTGTGAAAATACAAATATCATATATATTTTTGTTTGTCCACAGGAGTTCAACTCCATTGAAAATCTATAATTTTGCTGTAAGATAAATTAAAAAACTGCTCCAGGACTGCACTTTTCTTCATTGCAAATTCTATAAGAGTATGAAGGAATATGAAGCCTATCCTTTTAAGCAGCGTGCATTGCAATATCACAGTATACACAGTGTCTTACAGAGTTAAGTCTTTGTAAGATATACAGCTTGATAACAGAGGAAGCACACTGCTGACGATTATACCCGCGTTCCTCAATCGCGCTGTCTTCACGTCGCTAAATTGTGTGTCATCCTCCTCCGTCTCTCTTTTGCAAATATTTACATCTGCTCTGGTAGCTGTTAATTCCAGCAAGGGCCGGATGTCTCTTTTTAGTGGATTCACAGGCCGGGATGTGTTGACACTAATTACGAGGGTTTAGACTCCAATTTCCCTTCTCATTTAATCAGTGCTGATCAGACGCTCCTTTTAATAAAACACTCATCCTCACTGACTCCCACTGAAGGAAAACCGCATTTATTACTAATTAGAATTAGGCTCACAACATCCTTTCAACAGTAAACACCATCCTAATAAATCTTTCATTTTATACATAGGAAATTTTACAATAGCTGCGATGATGATAATAATAATAATAATAATAATAATAATAATAATATAGCCATCCTGTAGGTGCAGTGAAACAGTTGTCCATCCTTGAAAAACATTTTTTTTAGATTATTTTTCCCCCAGTATTAGTATGTCAATATTTATTTGCTTTGCTAATAACTATCTTTGAGTGTGACCATCATTCTATTACATACAGTACAGAGAAGGTGTGTATTTGTTAGAGAGAGAGAGAGGGAGAGAGATATTTGGGTGTGATTTCTTTGTTGCGTGTTTGTGTTAGTGTATGCAGAACCACAGCTCCTCCTAGTGGTGTTCAAGTAGGATTGCCACAGCTCAGCGAACACCAGTACACCATTCACCACCACCTTCACTGCCTCAGCAGTTTATTAACTGGCATGCACACTTCAGCCTGTATGCACACGGAAACTTGCATGCACACAGCAGCTCACATGCACACTTCAGCCTGCATGCACACTACAGCTCACATGCACACTGCAGCTCACATGCACACTTCAGCCTGCATGCACACTGCAGCTCACATGCACACTTCAACCTGCATGTACACTGCAGCTCACATGCACACTGCAGCTCACATGCACACTGCAACCTGCATGCGCACGCACTGTGGCCTGCATGTACACACTGCAACTCATGTTCTTCTTCTGGGATTATGCCGATGATCATGATTAAGATAGTGACTATGATGAACCTAATGATGACATCATTGGAATTATTGCAGTCATAATCATCCTCATTATCATCATTATCATCTTCATCATCGTCATCATCACCATCATTCTATTACCATGACAATTGCACTTATTGTGCTGGAATCTCACACCAAATTAGTAATAGTAAAAATACATTCAAATAATAATAATTTGGCACCTAACTGGCTGTACACTGTGCCTTATCCACATACATGTCTTCCTCTTTCTGGAAAACACCCTGTAGAAATCGTGGCAGCCCCTGTCTCTAAACCATGGGAAAGACCAGCACTATTACAGGGCTCCCCCTCATTCTCCTTTCCTGGAAATGCAGCTGAGGCTGAAGCTATTTCAGATCATGTCCCCAAGTGGCTGTGACTTACTGGAGTCCCCACAGGGACTAACCTGTGCAGGCTATACTGTTGCAGTGTGTATAGTGGTGTGGTCTTCCTGCCAGTGTCCTTCTGTCCCCTCTCTGCAATGGGTGAGTGGAGATACTCTGAGTGTGTGTGTGTGTGTGTGTTGTGAGGGTGTGTGAGTGTGTGTGTGTGTGTGTGTGTGTTGTGAGAGTGTGTGTGTGTGTGTGTGTGTGTGTGCGTGTTGTGAGGGTGTGTGAGCGTGTGAGCGTGTGCGTGTGTGGATGTGTGCACATGCGTGTGTGTGTTAATTAATTATTCACCAGGCAACCACATTCATTTATGGAACGAAAATGACAAATTCCTTCAACACCTTTAAATGCTTATATTCATCCCCGCCCCCCCCCCCCACCATGTCACTGAAATGGGTTTTAAATATCATAATTCCCCCTTTTCCTTCTCTCATCTGGACTGGCACCTTCACCTGTGTTCCCTTGTATGTTTGGTCTGGTCCAGTGCTGTGGCACCAGTTTCCTTTGAGTGCGCCAACCGTTCCAGTTCGCACAGAGGGTCCCCCTAAGCGAAGCAAAGTCTGCGTCCGTACCCCGGTACCCCCGTACCCCCTCTCTCCACCCGGAACAGGACGGGCGCTCGAAAAATAGCCCCGGGCCCCGCTACAGCTGATCGCTTCTCCAAATCTGCATCTCTCGCGGGGCGGTAACGAGACGGCTTTCGCAAACGTCCCAGGGCCCGTGGCGGGTATTGCAGAGTCGTCCTAACCTCCCTCCTTTGCTCCGCCCCTTTCCCCCCCCCCGAGGAGCACCTCCCCAGCCCTGTTTCCTTCCTAACCCCTGTGTGTAGCCTCGTAGCACCCACTGCAGCTGGGCACCTCTCCTGACATCTGGCAGACCCCCTCCCCCCGCCCCCCAGTACCCCACGCCGAACGAGGGCTACTCCTTTCCTTCCTTCCGCAGGTAGACAATTATTTTTGATGAGAACAACTGTCACCGTAATGTGCAGCGGTCCCCACAGTGCAGGAGAAACACAAGCGAGCCTGTGTGTCACTCTCTAACCTGCTGCAGAAAACCATGCTGAAAAGACATAGTACAGTGCACATGAACCGGAGCCTGTGTGTTACTCTCTAACCACACTGAAAACACACAGTACAATGCACACAAACCTGAGCCTGTGTGTTACTATCTAACCTGCTGCTGAAAACACACAGTACAATGCACACAAACCTGAGCCTGTGTGTTACTATCTAACCTGCTGCTGAAAACACACAGTACAATGCACACAAACCTGAGCCTGTGTGTTACTATCTAACCTGCTGCTGAAAACACACAGTACAATGCACACGAACCTGAGCCTGTGTGTAAGTCTCTAACCACACTGAAAACACACAGTACAGCACACACAAACCTGAGCCTGTGTGTTACTCTCTAACCACACTGAAAACACACAGTACAGTGCACACAAACCTGAGCCTGTGTGTTACTCTCTAACCACACTGAAAACACACAGTACAGTGCACACAAACCTGAGCCTGTGTGTTACTATCTAACCACACTGAAAACACACAGTACAGTGCACACAAACCTGAGTCTGTGTGTAAGTCTCTAACCTGCTGCCGGAAACCACACTGATAACACACAGTACAGTGCACATGATCTCAGATGCTTCTCCTGTCTACCTGGGAGAAGACTTGATACATAATAAAATGACTGACCTTAAATTTCTTTCTTTTCTTATAAAAAATGGTATCTTTGATTTGGGGGAGCAGAGGGGAATTATTTTATAGATCGTTTAAAAATTAATACCAGTACCACCCCAACAAAAATAGATGCATTCGTTATTCAACATTACTATAAATGTCAAAACCTATCCATAATCTGCGTAAATGTTAAAGAGCTAATTCTATGCCTTTATCTACCACTTAAGGGAAATTAAGCAAGTACACACATTTACTGTTGCATTCCTTTTGTTCCACTGCACAAGAGAAATGGCCAAATCCTCTAATCGACCCAAGAATGTTACTTATAAAAGAAGTGCTAATAACAGATCATTGTTCCTCCATTGTATGAAAAATGCCTGCAGGATACAGGTCTGTGGAATGTAAGTAATGGCATTTGAAATCTGTTAGAGAACATGCCTTGTTAGAATGAAGATTAATTACGAGCTGCTCTCATCCAGAGAGTCTTGTTTTTGTGTTTGAAAGAGCAGTAAATATGGCTTTGCCTCAACGTGTTTACACGCTGTTACGCACAGACCGAACACACCTCCTGTTCCTGCACACGCTGTGGAATAACTCCAGGCGCAGAGCAACTGACCAGGTGGAAGCACTTGTGTTTCTGTAGGGCCTTCTGGAAAAAAAAAAAAAAAAACACGAGTCTTAAGATGTCATGTGACAGTGACATTTTCCTTTTATGGTAGCCAATACATTTCTATATGGCAGCAGGGCTTTTATACCCAGCTGGTACCAGGCTGTCATCAGCCCAAAAAAAAAGAAAGAAAAAAAAAAAACACGTTGTAGAATGTGAACTCTGACACTGAAAATTTGGGGGAAATTTTGGCCAGATCCACCAATTACTTTCACTTGTTAGTTGCTTTATGCTGACTGCTAAAATTTGAGCTCTAAGCATGCAGTTTCTAAATACTTGAATTTCAGTGAAATTTAGCAAAAATAATAAAGCAGGTTACAGTTAGCTATGCAGTTGTTATAAAATGTCATTCTTGGTGTTAATGTATGCATTTTGCTTTAAAAAAACTGCCAAAAGTGCAATGCACTATATGGTTCTATAATTACCCAGCATATATGACAGATTTTTTCCTAAATATAATCTGCCATATAACAACATATGATGAATGCATTTCATCATACAAGGCATCTGCGTCTTTTAAAATATAGACATGTGCATATTTCTATCATGATACCAACAATTTCCTAAAGCACAAATTTAACATCAATCAGAAGCTAAACGTTTCTTTCTTTTTGTTCTCCCAAATGCACATTGTTATTCTTGGATTAGCAAAGGTTGTGCAGAACAGTTTTGCTGCCAGTTAGCAGTAAATCCTCTTTCAAAATAATAATGTTCAGCCTCTCTGTGCCAGAGAAATGGAAGGGGGGTGGTGTCCTTATTTGGGTGACGTCCTGTACAGAACAGACAGGAGGAATTCAACAAACAGCATTTGAATTTGACTCAGAGTACTGGGGCTAATGTGAAACAAAAGCAAATCAGAGCCCTTTCAGTTGTACCCTTCACATAGATGTGGAATGGCAATAAATACATAAAGTATACTTTCTATGAACTGTCCTCCATATGAACAACCTTTATCCGAGCATAATTTACCTGCCTAGTTCCTACCCATGTCTCCTTGCTTTACTGACGGGACTCGACGTAGAAATATGCGGTAGTTTGCTTACTGAATGACTTTTAAGAGCTAAAAGCTTCAATCATATCCCGCCCTCTTCGCTAATCTTGAAGAGATGAAATACTAAAGTCTTTCCACAAAATGGTGGCATTCCGGGCCAAGAATCAGATTGGGTCGCCTTCCTGCTGCTACTTCACTGAGTTTCTACGTTGTTCCTGTCGTGCGGTGCCCTGAAGTGCACACAGTACCGTAAGTGTCTGTTCCATGAGAAGATCACTGTGAAGACCAACGATAAGAACCAGCTGCTGGAGGAACTGACAGTGAAGGGGTTGGTGGTGGGGTTGGAGGGGGGGCTTTTGACTGGGGTACTGTAGCAGTGTGGGGGCCCCCCCCATAAAAAGGCCCGGGGATATGTATGTCAGAAGGGTGGGAGTGATATGGTCGTCTCCACACACCGTGCCCCCTCCAGCACGGTCACCACGGCAACAGGCACGGACAAGCATTACGGGCAGGTGCTGATACAGGTGGACCCAGGTGAGTTCCAGACCTCACCCCCCTTAACACATATCACAGCCACAGGGCTTCAGAGCAGACCGACAAGGAGACAAACAACATTTTGCTTTACTTCATTACGCTTTAACATCATTGTAGTTTCTAATTTCTGAAACGCAGTAGAACAATATTCTGAAAATATAGTGATTAGTGGGGAACTGTAAATAAGAGGTTCAGCCTTTTTTTCCCACTTACCACAAATCTTGGATTAAAGATGGATTAATAATTCTTTCAGGTTTCTATTTGGAAAGTGATATTTATTCTTATGCTTCTTACTATCAGCAATAATTTACCTAAACATACTTGGTGTTTGTGTGTGCGTGTGTGTATGTGTATGTGTGTGCACGCGTCTACGTGTGCATGTGAATGTTTTTCCTTTAGATTTTTCAGCTTACTTCACTGTTACAGTATTTCAGTTTCATCTGATAGAAGAGGAAAAAAAAAAAACACCTTTCCCTCCAGTTATCCTTGTGAACTGAAAACAGGAGGTTCCCTGCTGGTGCTCCAACATGGTGGAGCACAAAGTTTCTGCAATCAAGCAGTTATTCAAAGATCTCTAAAATATGGTGTTTTCTTAGTTAACTATATAACATATAATACAAGTGGGAATATGTTTGTACCCCTTTCTCTTTTTAATGATTACACTGAATAATGAAAACTCATTTGTAGATATCGACTTTATGAAATTTGCCCACAGGATGTGAGTCTTTCCCACAACGCATAATTCAAATTACAATTCAAAGGATGCAAACGTGTATGTCTATACGTGTACGGAAGCCCACCCGTTGACCTGAATTACTTTCGTCTGGTCGCCATTTAATAGGAGGTTGGTGACAAAGTGGTCCAATTCCAACTTACCTCAGTGTAATGCAGTTTAGCCTTATTAAATTACTGAGGTCCAGCGTAATATCGATTTCCAGTCCAGGCTGTGTTTAACATAATTCTCTGTGGGCAACAACTAATTCTGCATTTAAATTTAAACATAATGGAATCTCTAAATGGGACCAGATTCTGCAACGGCCAAGTTGTACAGACCAGTGCTGTGCATGCAGCTGAATCTCACCTTACCCCCAACAGTAGGCTCTATATCATGATTAAATGATTGGTTGACTGTTTTCTATTTGGCTTGTATTGGAGTTGTGATTAATATAAGCTCAGCAACTGAGAATTGGAACCTCACTGACTTTATAAGTCAGAGTGTTGCACATGCTAAACTATGATTTAGCAGATGAGCAGAGGAACATACCAATAGATGCATTATATAACACATGCCTCAGTGATAATTATCATAAATTATACAGGTTTACGGTGACATTTAAACAGAACTGCTCTCCACTACAATGCTATGTGTGCAATGACAAGTCAGTGCAGGATATATCTGTGTGAAGTAAGCAAAAAACAGATAACAGGAATTTGATTCTGTAACTGAATACCACAACAGCAAATTACTGTCACCAGTTCAAACAGAGAAGTGATGATAGAATAACCCCTGACTAAAGCAAATACAATACAGTCAATAATCTTCTCATCTGGAAAACACAGTAGCAGAGAGTAGAAATAGGCCAGGAAATGGAAATAGGAAATATAATTTTTCCAAGCACTGAAATAGAAGCCTTATAGCTTTATTAGCCAGCGAATAATGATTTTAATGCAAGCATCCCTCTGTCCGTTTCAATGTCTTCCTATACCAATGGGATATCTTCCATAGCCGCATTTAGCCGCGCCAACATAATTCTATACTCCTAAATTTTTGGTGTAACCATAATTACATGCCTTCACATTCAAGTACCACACTGCACAGGAAAGAAAATATAAAATGCACTAATCTCTTCTGAACACAATCATTAAATCTTTAACCTTGTTACAAGGATGGCTATTACTAACTGAAAATTCATAATAATGACAATTCTTTGGCTTTGTAAATCTAACCAAGACCATTTTTGTCATTTCTACAAGAAAATATAATTTTCCTGATTTTACTTAAATTACCCTTTATTTAAAGTGTTAATTAGGTTATCTGTCTACAAATCAATATGTAAATGTGATGCATAAGACCCAGTAATACTTGATGAATATTTTTAAAAAAAAAGATAGTTATCCAGCCACATGCCACTATTCCAGTTAGCACCTCCCACTTTCCCAGATTTCTGTGCAGCACAGCAAGAGTGAGAAGGAAATAGCTACATAAACGCTGAATTACACAGACTAACAGTTTAAGTGTTACAGTAGTATATCATATTTTACAGTGATCTTTGTGTAGTTAATTGTTCAGCTAAGTGTGAATTCGCTCCTTGGAGAAGTTTGCTATTTGTGGATATGGCTCCCTTTGCATTCCGGTTGCTAAAGGAGTCTTCCTCGCTCTTAAAACAGCATGTGTCTTTGAAGACGGAGTAGTATGTTAAAGAAATCCAGTGCATGTTTCGTCCTGAATAGTAACTATAAATGGCAAAGCTTGTTGAGCCTACATGAGATGATATAAAGCAGCATATATTGAATATATTTTTTTGAGTTTTTTTTAAATTATATTTCAAAATGCTGGCTGAATGTTATTTAGTTAAACACTGCTTACTACATACAACATAGTAAATGTTAATTTAAAACAGATAGTTATAAAACTATTAAACTAATTATTGACTCTGTGAAGTTAAATGTACTCAAAGTTCACGCTTATGTTAAACCACAAATGAAAAAGAAAACTGCTCTTCTCTGCTTCCAACAAAATGGGCTGAAGTCTTCTCACACACCTGCTTTTATCCTGTGTTAATTGTAATTACCTGCAGGTGTGTAATAAGCTCATGTGATCACATGTTGTGACACAATGCCTGTGAGTTTAAGGTGGACCTGAACATTCTAGCACAGAGCTGATGAAAGGTAAACATTTGCTCCCTTAAAATGAATGAGTGAATAAATAAATAAATAAATAAATCTTCATGTTCAACCAGAGCCTGCATCTCCAAAATCCTAATAGAATAAATAAATAAAAACATAAGATTTAAGGAAGAAATAAACTATGGGCACTGTATTTCCAAGTACTAATGTAATAAGTAGTGTTGTCATATTAATTGAGAATTGTCACTGACAAAAAAAATATAAAGTATATACTATATTCATGATGTATATTATTTTAAATTTTCATAAATAATGTAAACCATTTATTTATTTGCTTTTTGTGCACCTGCAACCAATATCCCACAGCAAACTACTACTCTTGCAAGGCACAGTGCATTGGTAATTACAGACAGATATGTTTTATGAACTCTGTTTATTTTGTGACCTGCTGGCTTTTGTCACAGGAAGTCATGCTTGAGAACCTGAGGCATTGCAGAGCTCTGGTCCCGCACATATTTCAGTCCTCCTGGTAATGGGCAGCGGTGAGGAAGGGTTCCTCCCACACTGATACGGCACTCTCATTTCCACACTACCTTCCCCTGCCCCCACACTGCCATTACTCTGACTTTTCAGCACTCCTGAGCACATAAACCTTTCCTTTTGAAAGAGTATCACCTTGGATGGATATGGATATATATGCCTCTTTCACCCTTTCACAAGCTTACACTCACATCCAGCCATCCATCCATCGTCTATACCTGCTTATCCTGGTCAGAGTCGCGTGGGGTGCTGGAACCTATCCCAGCATGCATTGGGCGAGAGGCAGGATTACACCCTGGACAGGCTGCCAATCTATCTCAGGGCACACACACACCATTCACTCACTATTCACTCACGCTCTTAGAATCACACGTCTTTACATATTTCACACCTCTAGTAACAAAGTGAAAAGCAAAAAGTAGTAACCTCTGAAAGCACGACATGTTGCGCTATAGGCTATAGTTCCATTCTGGCACACTTGTATGCACTGAGCTGGAATTCCAGCCCTGAAACTGAACTCAGCGTTCGGCTAATCTCCGCAGCTAACGCTAAAACAAGCAGAGCTCAAACGCGACTCTGAAATATCCGTAAAGAAAATAAACACGGTGAAGTGAAATGATTTGGAACAATTTGAGTAAATGGGGGCTGCCGGTTCTGGACTGTGTCCGCTGTGTCGACCTCCTGGGATGGCCTGTGTGTTCTCCAAACACTTCTCCTTCTCCGTGACTGTGATATGGTCACAGGGAGACCATTTTCTCAGGGAAGCTAAAGGCCTGTTAACAGTAATGAGCACTCAACTTAACCAATACTTTATACCATAACCAGTTCAGTATATGCAGCATCACATTCACAGAGATCACTGAAATTGTTCTTTTTAATTTTTTATTGTGTAAGAATGAAAAAACATGAACAAAACACTTTCTGCTGTGGTTCTTCTTGGCAGTGAAATTAATCTGAAATCACATTGGGCTTCAGGAGATTAAGCTCTCTACTTTTCTGCATTTGGGGAAAGAGAAAGACGACAGTGAGATTGCATTTGAGTGCTGACTCTACAGTATCTAACTTGAAGGCCTGTCTGGCCATAGTCACCAAGCGCGAGTCACAAGCATTAACACAACTGCCGTTTAGAGTTGCTCTTGATTAAGTTCTGTTAAAATGCAATATTTGCATTTGCTTTTATTATTGTAATTGTATTTGTGTGGCTATTTGTAAGAAGCAGTGCACTGGTGCAGCTTTAAATAGATTTTTAATGTACAGAATTTCATCTCCACCCCAGTAAAGCAGCAGTGTTTTTGTTAAAAATATTTTGTAAGTTGTCCGTGCTTGTCATTTCACTGTGTTCAATTTGAAGCTGTTATCGCAGTTCTTGCCAGCACAGAAAAGTAGATCTAGTCATTAGTAGAATGAGCACAGAGTTGAGCGCTGTTATTACCAGCAATACAATGCACATTTTAAGTTGTAATTTATCATTTACAATTTACAAAATAATGTATACAGGCTGCAGTGCAGCACTGAGGGACAAATGGCTTTCAGCCATTAGTATAATAAATATTCTCATACAACCGCTTCATGTTCAAGCACAACAACACAGTCAATAAAAGCATTAATTCACCCCTGACACGGGCCACTTCATTTTTTATTGCTTTGTTTCTCATTAAATCTCTCAATTAACCTGCCGTGTAAAACAGGGGGAAATATTGGCATGTGCCACCCCCGTCAAGTAACCGCGGATGCTTTTTAATACACTCGCAAAAAAAAGGGACACGGTCTCTGTGTGTTGGACGGTGGAGAACTTAATGAATATTATTCTCTGTTATTTTTCCCTGGGTACCACTATTTTTTTCCCAATTTTTTTTAAACAGCTGAATTGAGAATATTGATTTATTTGCTGCATGTACAATAATTGTTTACAAGGTTGGGGGGAAACGCCACGGTGACATTTCATCAGCTCAAACACACTCATTATTTGCGCTAGATTAGTCACAGATTCTTATGAAAAGATTAGCATTTAAAAGGGAAATGTTTACAAGTAGAAGATCTGACTACAAATAGGCTTAAACACAAAAGTTCCTCTCAAGTGACCCTGGTTATTATTTCATTCTAACGTAAAACAAGTTATATTTTATCAGATAGGATAACAAGGTATATGAAACAATGCTCAGTTATTATTAGAGCCATCAAGCCTGTCACAGTGATGTGAATCCTGGAATTGAATCATTGAATGAGGAGGTGCTTGTGTTTCTTAGCCTGAAGCACCTATGGGCCCTTTCAGAACAGGGGTCCATTCAGGGGAAGCAGTAGTGAGAGGACGTGGTCAAGACGTGCAGTAGGAACAAGTTCAGGTAGTATGAGGACCACAGTTTAAGTACCCTGACAAAATCAGCTAATTGGCTTTATGTACCAACACTGGCTCACTCGTAGATTAGATTTCATATATACGGACACTTGTACGTATCAAGAAATGTAGCTAAAATGTCAGATGCCATAAATGTTCCAGCTAATTAAATAATTAAGGCCAGAAGTTGGAATGAAAACCAGAAACGGATATGGCCCATGTTACTCACCTTTGCCTTATACTGGTAAACATAATCCGATAAAGCTGTTTACAGACCATTTCGATAATCAGAGTATTATGCTAATTGGGGGTAAGATCGAAGTATTAGTGTGCATGTAAATGCATTGAGCCTCAGACCTTACTAACAGCAGGCCTAAAGTGCTAATGTAAATGACCTGTTCTATAAACAAGGTACAGATGATGAGGACGCCATTTGATTTTGATTGAGTGAGGACATACTCAAGGAGGCATTATGGTTTTTCAAACAGGAACACATACATACACATACATGTCTGTTCAAGGGCACGAGCATTAGGGATGGATATCATTGAAATTTTCCCGATACTGATGCAAAAACGATACTTTTAAAAAAGTACCAGTGCCTAAATGGATTCTGAACCAATACCTTCTTTAAAATAAAGAACACATGTTAACAACAACATTAAAGAACACATGTTTTATTGTAAAAATTGAGCAATTTAATTGTTTTATTCAATTATTTACATTATACTTTATACAAAACGTATTAGTTATAGCTACCATTTCGCTTTTGCCTTTTTGACATTAAACATTAGCTAGCTTGCTAACGGTACCTGCTGTCACTTACTGAGTTGGCCGAGCGAGTGTAACATCAGCCAGTGAAGGCGTGTGGCACTGTAATGAGGCACCGAAATCTGCAATTTGAACTGGTAGGTGGCAGTCTTATGGGAACTGGTGCCATAGTGTTCAGCGGGTCTCATACCCAGCCCTGATGAGCATGATGTGCTGAACCTTTGTAAGGTGAGCAGGTGACTACTCTTTAGTGAGAGGACATGTTCACTCAAGGGATGGCAAGAGTAGTGAGCATATCTGCTGAAGGAAACTTTAACTTCAGTTCCATCAGTAAAGAAACCAGTTCTCCTTTTCTCCTTCATTTTTATTGCATTAAAGTCAAGCAGGAAGCCCTCGTCATGCATTTTCCACTTTATTTAGACAGGGGAAAGCAGAGATGGGGCTACAGATAAAGACAGGATCAGAGTAAAGAGGGTGCCATGGCAGGGCAACTGGCCTCTCTGTCCCAGAGTTTAGACCCCGCTGGCCTATGGACTGGTCACATGCAGGTTTCTGTTGGTTTGTGGCGTTCCCACCTTGCTACTCTCCCATGAATCCCATTTTTGCCCAGTCTCTTTCTTATTGTGGATCTTTTGTTATTTCCTGAATGAGTTGTGACTGCGCCCTTGGATAAATCTTGGCACGCCAGCCACTCCTGGGAAGATTCACCACTGTTTCAAGTATTCTCCATTTGGAGATAATGGCTCTCACTGTGGAGTCCCAGAGCTTTGGAAATGAACCTGTAACCCTTTCCAGACTGATATATTTCAAGAACTTTTTTTTCTTATCTCTTCTGGAATTTTCTTTGATCATGGCATAATGTGCTTGTAGAAACTTTGTGCTGGTACTTCACTCTGAAGGTTCAATATGATTGAGGTTTAGATTCAACAGGGCTGGCTGCAATCAAGCCTGGCTGTGTTAAATCAGCTGAATCTAATTATAAATTAAATTAGGTTAATTGGTTGATTGAGTAACTAAGGGGACAATTACTTTGGGTGATAGAGGTGTTTTGTAACTTTTTTATTCAATAAACAAAATAACAATTAAAAAATGTGTTTTGTGTTTACTCAAGTAGTTTTTGTCTAAAGATCTGAAACCATTCAGTGTGACAAGCACGCAATAATAGCAGAAATCAGGAAGGAACGAATACCTTTTCACGGCACTATAATTATCAAATCCAAGTAAACTGAACATATGGAATATAGATTTTTGAAAAATATGACATATAATTTTTTTAAATACAAACTGCCTTTTTAAACTGCGAGCTGAAGGACTCCTCCTGTTTGCTGTAGGCTCCTACCCAAATCGATAGGCATCTCCACCATCCCCCAGAGGCTGCTGTGTGTGAGCTATCAAAATTTCACATTCAAGATTTACGCCGCACATAAAACGCGGCTTCCAAATATGAACGCTGCCCTAAGGTGAGGGAGATAAACCGATACATAAATGTTGAGTCGAGTGAATAAAAGCGTATAAACGCCCTGGTAGGGGCGGATAAACATCTGTGTGGAGGATGGAGTCTGAGAATCCTGACCAGATATCAACAGCGTGTGGGAGAAAACGTACCCTCAGCAAAAAAAGAAAGAAAAAAAAACCTCCGACCAATATGGAGTGGTTTTAAAATGTCTCCCTCCTCATAATTAGGTTATTCAACGGCTTGTCACTGGGTGCCACTGACATTTAAGTCATAAAGACCAGTGCCATAAAAAGAGCTGGATTTGACAATTTCGAACCCCTCTTCATGAATTATTTTGCTGATATGGGCTCTCGATTTAACTTTTTTCCCTTTTTTCCCCCAGAGCTAATCAATTCCCCTGGCCCTGACTACATGAGAGCATTTGATTCTCCTCCTCTCCTAAGATTCAATCATTCCAGGGCATTACAACATATGCCACCAAACTACTTAGTATAATGATTCTGAGGTGATTTTGCCCAAAATATTCCACATTATTGGACGATTTTGAAAAGCAATTGAAGGGTTTTCTTCCTATTCATTACATTTTCACTTTGACCAGTCAGGTATTGAATCTGTCTAATTTCGAAGACATTGTGTATATTCATAATCATGTTGTTCCGGTATAACTCAAACCAAAGACTTAACATGTATTTAGATAATTACATCGACAAACTGATTATATACAAATCATATAACATTTTGCGAGTTAAATTGCATTTATTTCAAGCTTTCTATCTCTTTGCACATCTCTTTGTTAAATGCCTTTGTTAAATGCCTCTCTCTCTCTCTCCCTCTCCCTCTCTCTCTCTCTTCTTGTTGAAGGATTTGCAGTCTGGATTATTTGTACGATAATGACAGTGTTTAGGGTAGGTCACACGCTGTACAAATACTGAAACATCAATTATGGATTCATCAGAGCAAATGTTGACTGGCACACTCTGAGCACCATTGTCTTACAATATGACCTTTGGTTAAATATTCCTCAAAAGAACCTTTTAACAAATGTGACTCCTTAGCTGGTGAAATCATAAAATCGCCGACACCATTAACATCAAATGATGTTCTATGGAAACTTGCGCTATATATGAACGGAAGGCGAATGCCCGTATTCATAAGATTACATTTTCAAGTTCCAGGACAAAGGAATTAAAGAACTCCGAAATAGATTCTGAATCAATAAACCTCTCTTTGAAATAAAAAAGAAAAAAATGACGGCACATTGTGATAAGATCAAGCATGAAGTGCATCGCAAAGGTAATGCGATTTTAGGGGAGATTCCTCGGCCATGTATATTTTCATTACCAAAAACATTGAGCCATTTATCCCTGGAAGTCAGGATAATTATTAATAGTAGAGGAATTTATGATGCCAGATCTCGAACTAATGTGAAAGAGACCAGGTGTTACTAATGGCCTTCGCGGAAAAGTGCCTGAGCTGGAGTCTCGGGCTAAATCGGAGGTAATAGCCTTTTACTTAATCTCGACGGAAGAAGAAGAGCAATTTAACTGACGTGTGATTGGATTAATGACACATTGTTTAAATGACAACGAATGGGGTGACTTGGAAGTCATTTATTTCGAATGCATTAAGCCTACTTTTGAAACTGGGCCTAAACTGGAAAAAAAGGCCCAGACTAACTCTTCTTGCTTTTTTTCTTTTGTGTGTGTGTGACAAACTTTGGCCCTTATTCTGATACTGATCAATCCAGTTTGCAAAATTTGTGTGTGTGTGTGAGAGTGGGTATGTGTGTGTGTGTCTGTGTGTCTGGGTGTGTGTGCGTGTGTGTGATTTTGTGAGGTCCGTAGCTCCTGCTCCAGTGGTGGGTTTGAGGGACAATTTGGGAGGCTGGATCAGATGAAAGACAACACAGGGAAAAGGGGATCAAAAGCTGCATGCATTTCTGTGCCTCTGTTTGTTCTCAGACACATGCATACTGCATAGCATTTATATCAGGGCCTTTGTACATAGAGACTTCCAACAGCACCGTCCTTATTATTCTTTCTTCAATAACAAACTTTTTTCTTTCCTTTTTTATCAAAGACCCAGGGATCACAAAGGTGAAAGTGTGCAGTGGCATGTCACATACACTGCATGTGTCTCTCTGTGCACAACATTTATCACACTGGAAATAATAATAATAATAATGATAATAATAATAAGTATAATTAGCATTGCATACGATGACACAGCTAGTCAGATGATACAATATCAGTTATGCATTTCAATAAAAATTTACCGCAGCACACATTTTTGAAAAAATCCAGTGATCTCCATAATTTAGTATGCAGTCATGCAGACACACAAGGGTGAATCTCACACACACACAAACACGTGCACACACACGCAAACACACACAAACACACGTGCACACACACGTGCACACGCACACACACACACACACAGCATGGGTGGCCAGTACGGCCACAACCACATTTGTAACGCGCCGCATTTCCTGCCGGAAAATAATTGAGGGACGCGCCCAGGCGCGCTTGGATCGTTTGACATCCATAAGGCTGTTGAGCGTTCTGGCAGCGCGGTGCTGTTGCAGGCGTTAAAGATGTCGCCTGAGTACTGTCGCCCGTGTCCGTGGCAACCCATAAAAGCTAACGGTCCCGCCGTTTACCTGAAGGGGAGAGTGATTCGGGGCCTCCGGCTGTGGCCGATCCTGCCGAGTGACAGGACTACCCATCACGCTCCGGTAATAGGCTCGAACAGCTGGGCCGGGACCCCACGCGCAGCGAGACCAGAAGGAAGCGGCCGTCGCCGCGGCGACGGCGGGGCCTGTTTATCGCCGCTCTTCTCTGCCTCGCCGGAAGGCCGTAAAGATCGCCCGCCCGCCCGCCCGCCACACCGACAGCTCCCCTCTCCCCCCCGCGCCCTGACGTTTCCCGAATCGGACAAACGGGAACCGCTCGAATCGCTGACCCGTCCCTCTAACCTCCGAAGGGTTCCATTTTCCTCGCATGACGAGCTAGCGATAAGTCCCCCCCCCCCCCTCCCTCACCCCCCACCCCCTCCCGTGTTGCAACTGAGCCAAACTGGTCTGAAAAGAAGAACATAAAAGAAAATCACTACTGGAAAATTTGACTCAGTGAACTAAGCCCTCAAATCTAATGGCATCTGTGTGCTTGCAACATGGCCAATCAGTAATGCTAATCTGAACAAATGCGCAAATACAAATTAACATAAATACTATTTAAAGGTGTTTCATTTGGCAATAAGTATTTGTTTTAATTTCTTCATTTAATGTCACAGATTCAGAAGTAATCAAGTTTTCTTGCTTTTGTTTCAGCTTACTGAACTGTGTTGGAGATTTCTCCTGCAGTGCTATGTAATTTTAAGAAGTAATGCAGTGACTTTACCAGAAACTGATACCATTGTTGGGGAAACATCAGAGTACTGGAGCCAAGATGTCTGAAAGTAAAATTACTGATGTGTTTTTCTTTTTTTCTTTTTTCAGGATGTACTGTATTATGTGGAAAGCACAAGAGATTTTAGGACATGGAAAGGGATCACAGTGAGGTATCAAAACATTCCACAACATTTTAAGGTATTAGATGGAATTTCTACATGGGTCAAAATCAGAGATTATAAACAATGTCAAACTCTTAGTTATTCTTATTTAAAACATAATACTATAATAATGTCTACAATAGCATTATATATTGAGCAATATGAACTCACACATCCATCTACACACACACACACACACACGGTAACAAACCCACACACACACACAAACACACACACACACACACAGCTCCTGGTAGAACACACTTCAGAAGAGAGCATGCACTTGTCTACACGCTCCTTGACTTTAAGAAGGTTGCAGCAATCAGAACAGTCTGGACATACAGCTGGCCTTGCCAAACTGGGTAAAGCCTGTGGTTAAAAACTGCTTACATAAAATACATGAATGTAAGAGACAGCTAACAGACATCGTCCTCTGTCGCATTCATGGACTGAAAGTGAGTTGTGCTTCTCCCTGCATCAGGTAGATATGGCAGATTTGGTCAGCGCAAATCATATTGATGTTTTAGTCGACGGGCTTCATAAATTTGAAAGTTGAAGAGTTTGAAAGTTCACTTCTCTTCACAGCACCCACACTGGCTTGGAATGAGAAAATAATGTAGGCTTTGCCACATTTTCTATGTAAATGTGGTGTCACAAACACAATGTTGACACACACACGCACACACGCATGCACAAGCACAAACACATACAGAGACAATTAATAATTACCTAATTTTAAAATAATTAAATACCATCTTATGACATTAAATAGACTTTTCCACAATTAGTCATCTGAAATACCATTTTTAGGCCTTAATTTAATGGCTCAGTAAGTAAATCTAGAATCCTATTGTGCAGCATTACCTATTGAAAGAAGCATCGAAAAAAAAATTCCGTAAATTTTTTTCCAGTCCCTTTTATTATTAGAATCATAAGGCTCATATCTGACTTACAGTTGCCAGCTGAACTCGCGTTTTCAAAAACACAGCTTACAGACTCTCTGAAGTCAGAGCGCACATTCCTTCACCTGAGGAAAGGCGCACCCGATTCATTTGAATTCTTCTTTGTTTGCTGAACGCCTACAAATAATCCCTAAAGGCGGATTCGAGCGCGACGCGGGAATATTCGAGCGCAACGCTGGGGTGCGTTTTGCTCCGTCACGTTTCTCCCGGGGCTCCTTCCCCGAAAATCCGCTTCCGTCTCACCCCCCTGGGGAGCGGGACCCCCCACCCCTTTACTTTAGGGATCTCAGCGCTCCGACCAATCGCGGCCCTGCTGTTCCTCGGCCCCGCCCTCTTTTGGGAATTTGTCTCGAAAGACGGAAATTCGCCGTTGATTTATTCTCAGAGAACAGAGCGCGCTGCTCTCGGGAGGCGTCGGGGACGGAAGAGAAACAGCCTCCACCTCGACACAAAGCCCCTTTTAGACCGTCTGAATTATAACACTTCACATACTTGTTTTTTTCTACAGCTCTGCAGTGGCTGTTCACATTGCTTTGCATAACAGTCAGCAGGAGTTTCTTTCCTTTATCCAAGTCTTATGAACAATTATTATAATTATTACTATCATTGACAATAATAATAATAATTAATACATGAATTTGCTTGAATGAGCCATAGTAGTAGGAAAGAGAGAGGAAGAGAAAGAGAACACAACTGTCATTCAAATATCGAAATATATTTTCAATCTTGGGTTTGAGTTCTATCAGAACAGCACTCTCCATGATTATGAATACACATTCCTAATTGCTCAATAAGTTCAATACATTATTGTCAAAAAGTGAAAATGTAACGAAGAGAAATGCGACCCTGGAGGGGACGGGTAGGGGTGGGGGGGATATTTAGTCCCAGCTGTGGCCCACAGGGGCTCAGGTCTGCTGCCCTGGCTCTGGGCTTCTCCCTGACCCCCCACCTCCTGCACAGGGGCACAGGGTGGTCCCGTAGAGAGGGGGCTCTTATAACACCCCTCCTGAGAAGAGAAGTTATGGACAGGGCCAGGAGGGTCAAACATCTGTGTCATCCATTACACCTCCTGACCTCCCCTAAAAAAAGCAGCCATGGGCCCATCCAAACATCAGGCTTCACCCTCAAAGAACAGCTTCTGTCCCAGGCAAAGAAGGAGAGACTGCATATTCTAAGGGTAGAAAGGGTGTCCCTGGAGCAATAACCAATATGTATTTTTTTTAATGAACTAAAGCTCTCTATCAATACATTAATCTACATATTTGAGGTTTTCACTCAGATGACCTTCCCACAATGCAATGCCAGTGGCAACAACAATGCAAAGGGAAGACGAACATATGCGTGATCTTATTTTTCATCCAATTGTTGTGGATAATATCATAATACCATACCATAACTCTCACATAATTTTGGTGAATTCCAATTTACAAAATATTCAGGGAATGTCTTTCTACATTTTGGCAGAAAAATACTGAATGTTTCCAGGCCAAATATGCTTCCATAAGACCAGGTTATTTTTCATATTTGGCTGTATTTCACTCAAAGTTCAAAGTACACAGTCACACGAGTCGATGCTCGGTAATTCTCTCTAGGAGACAGGGAAGAACACCGAGTATGCCAATATCTTAATATTTTATATTTGCCAGATTATTCATTCATGGGAAGACTTGTGTTTTTTGTTCATATAGCGAGATGCTGATAACGAAGGGGGACTGTAAGCTCGTGCTTTTTTAAAAATTCACGTGTATGCATCAATGTTTAAAAGAGCTTTATGTCTAATGAATTCAGATTTAATTTGGCATGGCATAAAATCCATTTGCACAGGTTTTAATTAAGAATGCAGTCCGTGCAATTAGAATTAAGGGTAGAGCCTTCCTCAGCCAGCCCTGGGAGAACTGCAGTCGAAAAAATTATGTAAATGCCTTACACCTTTGCAGCGCACCCTGCATGTTCAAAACACTTGGCGTGGAGGACATCTTTTCCCCCGTCTTCTACAGCAGACAATGAAGACACTTGCGAAGCCTCTCGTCTTAATCCACTTTTGGAGTGTCGCGAATTGAAGCAGCTTTCCTTCCTTTGTTTACAAAGCGCCGCGGCGCGCAAAACATATGTCAGGCATGTTTATAGACGTGAAAGTGAAAATTAAGTTAATTTAAGTTTGTGCCGCCTCGTAAATGCGCAGTGTTACCACAGTTACGCACATGTCATTTACGCTCGAAATACGCACACTTATTTCTTATCCACGCCCCCGCCCCCCCTTGGTTCAGAAACCTGATCCCACGCAGTAGGCAAGATATCATTTCGTTTAATTTCTTTGTAATTCTTTCCCAGATTAAACTACTTGGGAACGCTCATCCAAAGAGCATCGATCTGTCTGGAATGGCTTACCGGCAACGGGGGTTCCCTGACTTCCCTCGCGCACACAAGTCTGTGGAAACTGACATGAAAATGCCTGCATGGAAGTCAGCCAAATCTTTGTCATTGATGTTATCGACGTATTTACGGCAGTTTAATCTGTAACCTTTTCAAATGAGCTTCAACTTCCAGCAGGAAATGACGCTGAGTTTCCACCAGAGCAGCTTTGCATTTCATCAATTATAACAAGTCTGAACTTTAAATCGGGATTATGTAGTATCACCGACAGTTTTAATGGTTTTACATGTGTAACGTTGAGCTCCCTTTTGCAGATCATGTCTCGTATGAAAGATACGACGGTATTATTCGACTCCGTTTGCAGACGGATGATTATGAATGATTATAAAACACATGTTCTCATTTTCCGTCGCTGTGATTTGCCGACTTCGGAATGCATGTCTAAGAATTGGGAAAGGTCAGAGACAATTCTCTCGGCAAGTATTAATCTCCCAAGCAATATTGAATTAATAACAGGTTCACAAGTTAATTTGGTTTCTTGATGTATCTATCTCTGTGGACCTCATTATGAAAGCTCTGAGGCGATATTACACAGAGATATTAAATTTAATATACTGTACACATGCTCGGCGACACCACGCCACTGCTTCTAAATTTAATTCCATCCATGCATCTTAGTGTTTGCTCGCTGTGACATGCATCGGAAACAGCCCAGCCTTGATTGCCATTCAAAGCTCACAATTTGTCAGTTTAAAGGCCCCGGCATCATTAGGGCTTTTCCCCACAGTGTTCGCCTTCTGTTGTTACTATGGCGCCGGGCACCGAACGCCTGCTCATTTTCACTGGATTTCTCCACATCCCTTTCGAGCCTGTGGATGTTGTTAACTTGCAAAAAATCTTAGAAAGCAGGTATGTTCGGACAGATATGGTCCTTGTAACAGACAGTTACTGAAGTACATAAAACAATTCGAAAAAAATAAATTCAATTATATCTGTGTATGTGTTCTGGATCCCCAACAGGGCTATAGCTGCCTTCCTATATATTAAAGGAAAACAACGTTTCAGCATTTATAATGTTTGTATGTAGTAAGTGATGAATTCCATAGTTCTAATAAATTGATCTAATTATGTAGCTTAATGAACTGAAAGCAATATTTTTGTATTAGCCTGTCTAAACAGTATGCTGGTTTCTTTCTTCGTCTTCCAATTTAAGTATTGACTGATGCACCTGTTTTCGTCATTTGAGACAAACTTTTCATGCAGTACATTATTTTATGTTAGTGTTTCTAATACATAAACTGTCATTTGTTAAATGTCCGTATATTCACTCCATTATCATATATTATTGTCGTTCTATATATTAACATTATTAACATTAAGATTGTCTACTTATTTTTTCCCATAACTAACCTGTATGTCATTGTAACCTGATAACAGGAAGGGAAGACGTGTGCGGTTATCTTCTGTTAGACTGCAATGACAGCCTTTGCTGAGGTCAGATTTCTCATGTACTTGAGTTTATGCTGGCAAGCAGTGTGCCTTCGCTGCATATTTTAAAGACTTTTGTCTTCCATTTGAATGGAAGGACACTGGACTCAGAATCCCACTGTCTGCTTCCATATGATAAACGTCAACAAAGGATTACTGAGAAAAAAAATAATAAAAATCCAACTGGAAATCTGGATCCTTCGCAAATACTGCTCTTCCCATGGGGACTCTAATACTTTACAGACAAATGTACAAGATTTACTGCGCTCGAATACCAAACACAAACATTTACTGCACTTCTCATTCGGATCAAACTGACCCATTCTGAATTCCTGTTAGCCTAATGCAGTCCTTTCGTTCTGCGTTATGTTATGACTTCGCACAGAAGATTTATGACATCATTCAGGTGAGGGGAAGGAGGGATTATTTGCTATTGAGCGGCAAGAGAAGCAGCCCTAATTCCCCCTCCTTCTCTTCTGAAGAATAAGAGCTGCTTATTGTTTGTTCAGTGTACGGATCTTACATTTCATCGTCTCTGACTTTCCTCATCTCTCCATTTGCAGAATAACAAATGAGTCAGTCTGGCAGTGCTTAAAGGTGTTCCACTCTCTGCCTCAGTGAAGCAGGGGTAAGCTCTTCAGCTGACTCTATGCTTCATCAGGTTAAGCTTTGGACAGAAGCCTCAGACCTGGAGGACTGGCCCGGCACGATTAGTATGAAGCATTGTAAGACACAGGCTTTGGCTGGACACACAAACACACACACATGCAAACACTCACGGAAACACACACATGCAAACACACCCACAAAAACACGTTCACATATGCAAACACACACACAAACACGTTTGCAAGCACAACTACGCAAACAAACACACGCAAAGACAAACACAAACAAACACACATGCAAACACAATTATGCAAACAAACACATGCAAAGACACATGCAAACACACATTCATACATGCAACACACACAAACACACATTCACACACACACAAACAAAAACACGCAAACACACATGCAAAAACACACTCGCAATGTTCTCGCAGTCTCACCAGAGGCTTTGCCAGGGATTTTGGGCCCCATGAAATGAGCTCACTTTGGGCCCCACCACCCCAGGCTGTCCCATCTCTGCGTTACTGTAACCACGCCATCTTTTTCATTTGAGGGCTCCCTGTAGCAGAGAACAACCCCACAATGTCACAGCAGTTCTACACACACTTCCTTTTTCCGATTCTCCATCCAGCCGTGGCTCCTTTCAGACTCCAGGCTGCAGGGCCGGCCCCAGGATTTTGGTGGCCCTAAGCAAATCTGTCCGGGGGGGGGGGGGGGGGGGTGTATTCCGTTGAGAGGGGGGCGGTACTGTTGGATTCTGTTGAGTGGGTTCACTTTGTAATCTAATCTCTCTTTGTAGTTCCGCGATAGGGGATGAATAACATAATTGTGAAAATAACGTTATAAACATTGGATCGTGTGGCCCCCCCTCATCGCCGTGTGGCCCCCCCTAGCGGTTGTGGCCCTAAACAACTGCATAGACCATTTATGCCACGGGCCAGCCCTGCCAGGCTGAAGCAACAGCCCACCGGTCACACTGTGACATATTTAATTATTGCAGTCACATATAAATGTATAGCTGTAATACAGCTTTTATAAATGTTTTGATTTAGTTATGGGACATCGCTGAATCATCTATGGGACTTTCAACTGTAATACTTATTCATATATTAATGTAATATAAATATGTTTTAACTTTTATATGTCTACATTCCTGTCAGGACTGTAATGGTTAAGGCTTTATGGAATGTTCTATTTGGCAGTTGAAAACTTTTTTTTTTCTTTCTTATTTTTCCCGAGCCGTGTCTGTTTTCTGCTCAAAACACAAATTACTTGTTCGCATGAAGAGATTGGATTACAGGAATTAGCGAGCGCTGTGCTCTTTGTTTATCGGGGCTGATGTGTTTCTGACTCGCACTAAACCAATCACTGAGGCAAACATCACGCAGTGGCAAACCTGATATTCATTTTCAGCTGATTTGCTCACAGTAAATCTCACACACCCTAGTAAAACCTGATTAAGAAGTCCATAATTGCACAGAAAATTGCGTACGTGAAACTATTCGCGATTCCACACAGACCTGAGCTCTAGTAATTGGAACCAATCAACAATGGACTTACTGGTGTTTATGTATGCACCACAACCTGTGCTTGTTTTCCATTCCCAAGGTATAATAATTAATGGATACTAATTATTCCAATTGTAATGCAAGCTGCCTTGCTTCTGTAATTCATACTAAATCTTTTTTTTTTTTTCTACCTCAAGAAAAATGTACACACTTAAGGTCAAAAGCAAACACAAATATCAATTGCATCATGTACAATCATGTTCATGTTGATAAAGTCAACTTCAATGACAATTTCAAGTGAAAATGTTTGAATGCATGTGTTTATGGTAGACTCTAAGGGGGAGCACTGTTTCTATAAATTAGACCCTTGGGGTCCTTGGACACTTATCATAACGCTTAGCTCACATGTAAAGTGTGTCCCTATGTCTTTCATGGCTGGAGACACAGGTTCCTTTAAAAAGTACATTATGTGGAATGGTCAGTAAACATTGGTACATGTGCATAATTCATTTATTTGTAATTGATTAGTTGCAGTACTGATGGCAT